>CM071939.1:31273376-31338376 GCA_036784905.1 Acrossocheilus fasciatus
CTGGCTGTGTCCAAAACTTAGGCAGCTGACTTGTTGCTTTGCTTTCCAATCAGGACTTTGTACTTCCAGAAAGTGATGGGCTTCTGAGGCAGCATAATAGTTTCATTATTTGAAAGAAAATAGAGAGAGCTTTGGTGATGACTAAGCAAATATTTCATTACTATAATATAAATTTCTCACTAGAAATGATATCAAAAGTGGAAAAAGTTGGTAAAATATGTACATTTACACCAACTGTGACTTTCAGACGCCATCTTTATTCTTTTAACTCTAGTGGTGCGACTGATCACAAAACTTACGATTTGGATCATATTATGGTTTCTGAGTTAGATTATTTTTAAGATAAGGAAAAATGTCATTTGTCAGTTTTATCATATTTTACATTGGATCTTATTTGTATATTTTCAGTCTTTATTTTAGTTTAATTTGAGTAATTTTGTGTGTTTTTATTATTGTTATTTTTATATATCCATGTAATGTTTATTATTTTTTATTTATTCAATTTAGTTGATTTAGTTTTAATTATTTTTAGCACTCTACAATAAGGTTCTATTAGTTACAATTAGTTTGTTAAGTGTGTACTAACAATGAGCTATACGTTTGTTGCATTATTTATTTATCTTTATTAATCATAGGTAATAAAAATAGCTTTTCTGTGTAGTTTTTCAGTGTATTAGTAAATGTTAAAATGACCATTAACTGAGATTAATAAATTAATTTCATATTAATTAATAAATGAAAACTTATTTTAAAGTGTTACCTATTATTTTAGTAATTGAATGTAAACTAAACAAAAATGAAAAATGTTGCCTTGTAAACTAACTGAAAAAATAAAAATAAAAATAGTTTGTTTCAGTTAGTGTTTATTTTATTTCATATAATGATTTTGGTTTAATGGTTTTATTTTTAGTTTTAGATAATAATGATGAGAAGTAGAAATACTAAAATTGTTTGTGTGTGAGTGTGTGTATATATCTAGTGTTTATATATACATATACATATGTTATGTCTTATATTTCCTTGTAAAGAGATTTTGTGTAGTCTGCAAAAAAAAAAAAAAAAAGAAAACCCTCTGATATCACAGATTTTCAAAACATTGGCAACCTTCAATCCCGCACTGAAGCTGTCCTTCACACCATTACCTTCTCATCCCATTGGCTGGCGTTTCCGAACACATATATGTGTCAAACAAAAGTCAAATATTTGATCACACATATGCTCTCAGTGGGTGAGAATCAGACTGGCGGCAATATATTTCTCTCTTTCTCCAGCCCTGTTGAACATCGCTTACTGTTTCCACGGCAACAGAAGCGGAGGGGAAAAATCAGTAGGGAGAGCAGGGTAGTCGTGTTGAAAATTTTTATCTCTTTTTTCATTCTTATTATCTGTGCGTGTGTGAAAGAAAGAGGAAAAAGGACTCTGATACCTGCACTTGATGCTTTCCGAAATATCCTTTTCATTATACTAATAAACACAAATCCCCACGTAATGGTTAGAGATCAGGATGGACTATCTCACTCGGGGCAGTTATTTGCATATTTTGGTTAAGCGTCTTGTGAATGCAGCAAAAGAGAGAGAAGGGAACGCAATTCGAGCCAAATTGAAAGCCGTTGATAGACTTAAGCAATTAAGCAGGGCATTAATTGCCTGCGAGCGATCAATGACATTGAACTATTCTTTCATACATCTCTCGTATCTGACAGGGATAGAAGAAGAGCCAAAAAGCATACACAACCTCTTTTTCATTTCCGCCCGAAGTCATTGTTCTGTTTCCAAACGTAATTTGATCAGCAGCTGCCAGCCGTCCTCGTCATATAGTGGGAAATTTGCGAGTGCCGCCCGTCGCGGTGTCAGAACACATTTCAGGGGGTTCAGTTGGACGTTTTAGCAGCGAGATCACTTGAACCTGCCCACTCACCATACGATTGGACCAATCTGTTGCCAGCTCACAGGCTCAACGACATGCGGGAGGCCTTCAAACTGTGGCAGGGCATCTGTGAAACAATGACTCTATAATGGCTTCCACTTCTGCTGGGAAATGGGTTAGACTGCATCCCAGCATGCAAAAGTACGAGTTAATGTGGAGCCATGCGTCAGGATTGGTAAAAACGTGAGTTTCAGGATAATTGTTCTGATATGAAACACTATAAAACCATTCAAAAGTATTGGGGCAGTAAGAGTTTTTATTGAAAGAAATTGATACTTTTATTCAGCAAGGACTTATTAAATTGACCAAAAGTGACAAAAAAGATATTTATAATGTTACAAAAGATTTATATTTCAAATAAATGCTGTTCTTTTGAATCTTGAAACAAAAAGTATCATGGTGTCAACAAAAATAAGAAGCAGCACAACTGTTTTCAACATTGATGATGATAAGAAATGCTTATTGAGCAGCAAATCAGCATATTAGAATGATTTCTGAAGGATCATGTGACACTGAAGTAATGATGCTGAAATTCAGCTTTGCATCACAGGAATAAATGTCATTTTAAGATATACTCAAAAAGAAAGCAGTTATTTTAAACTGTAATAATATTTCACAATTTTACAGATTTTTACTGTATTTTTGATCAGATAAATGCAGTCTTGGTGAGCGTAACATTATTCGTTTATAAACAATACAAAAATATTACTGACCCCAAACGTTTGGACAGTACTGTATATTGAGAGATAGACAAAAAAAAGAAAAAAAAGAAAAGACATTAACAGGTGTGTAGGTGATACAATTTCTTTAAAGGCATAGTTCACCAAAAAAAAATGTCCTTGTTGTATATTCACCAGTACTGCATGTCTCTTATATGACTTTCTTTTTTCATTGGAACACAAATGGAGATGTTTTCTGAATGTCCAGGCTGTCCTGTTCAATATAATGAAACTGAATGAGGTCTGGGGCTGTCAAGCTCCAAAAATGACAGTAAAACAGTATTTAGGTATCAGAAAATTAGCCTTTGTGACTCATGCACTATACTTCAAGTCTTGTGAAGTCATATGAAAACTTTGTGTAAGAATCAGGCAAATTTTCACTAAAACGAACGTCTTCTGCCATAGCTCTCAAATATAATTTCAGCATATTTCTCTCACAGAGCCATCGTAAGGCTTCAGAAGACACACAGAAGAATTGCGAGGGTCATATTAACCCCTTTTTTTTGTTGAAGCATACAAATGATGGTCACAATCTACTTTCATTGTATGGAAAAATGCAGTGTGACATTCTTTGTATTCAGCATCAAAAAGAATGTCATAGAGATTTGGAATGTCATTAGGTTGAGTAAATGATGACAGAATTTTAATTTTGCATCAGTTGTTCTATTAATATCTCAGTTTTTCCTTTCTAGACAGCAATGAGTTTAAATGGAGAACAAAAGTCAATAGTATGTGAAACTGTGGTCAGGTTTTGTCAAATGTCAGAGTTCTCGGTATGATCTCAATCATTTCTCATCTAAGACTAAATGATATGATCTATGACATACACATTTGATTTTATATCTCTAAACTCTTGCTGCATGTCTGCAATTGTCTCATTTGCATCAAATGTTGTTTCTTCAGAGGAGCTATAGAGAAAAACATCTGAGACAAAGTTGATACTTCTATAAAATAACAGGAAAGAGGAAACTGAAAGAGTATTTGACATGGTCAGAATAACACAGACTGTTCAACTGTTAGCAGAAGAGTCTGTGCCCCAGACACTGCGGCAATCTCTCTCTCTATCTTTCTCTCTCTCTCACATACACACACACACACACGCACACACACACACACAGAGACATCTCATCTTATAGCTGCCCTCCGGCAAAGTACACCAGGAACAGAGTCGTCCAGCTCTGCTATTCCTCTCTTCCCCTGCCTGTTTTCTGCACATTCATGCTTTCAGCTTTGACTGCAGCCATATTTCTTTACAGTCTGTCAGTGTTGTGTTTTTCTCTCGGCTTAGCTGTGGAAAATATTTGTTGTGTTGGATTTTCTACTGGTTTCGCTTCAGGACCCAGATTTTACATGATGAGAACCAGTGTTTTTAAGTCCTTCTTGAGGTTTTTCTGAAGCTGAAACATTCTTAAACATCTAATTGCAAGCTGTATTTGATATCTACAACCCAAATTCCGGAAATGTTGGGACGTTATGTTAATGAATAAAATGAAAACTAAAAGACTTTAAAATCACGTGAGCCAATATTTTATTCACAGTAGAACATAGAGAACATAACAAATGTTTAAACGGATAAATTTGACACTTTTATCCACTAAATGAACTCATTTCAAAAGTTGGCACGGGGGCAACAAAGGGCTGAAAAAGCAAGACATTTTGAAAAAAATCAGCTGGGAGAACATCTAGCAACTAATTAAGTTAATTGACATCAGGTCTGTAACATGATTAGCTATAAAAGGGATGTCTTAGAGAGGCAGAGTCTCTCAGAAGTAAAGCTGGGCAGAGGCTCTCCAATCTGTGAAAGAGTGCATAAAAAATTGTGGAATACTTTAAAAACAACGTTCCTCAACGTCAAATTGCAAAGGCTTTGCAAATCTCATAGTGCATAACATCATCAAAAGATTCAGAGAAACTGGAGAAATCTCTGTGCGTAAGGGACAAGGCCGAAGACCTTTGTTGGATGCTTCGGGCCCTCAGACGACACTGCATCACTCATCGGCATGATTCTGTCATTGACATTACTAAATGGGCCCAGGAATACTTCCAGAAACCACTGTCGGTAAACACAATCCACCGTGCCAACTGAAGCTCTATCATGCAAAAAGGAAGCCATATGTGAACATGGTCCAGAAGCTGCAGTCCAGATTTTTCACCTATAGGGAACATTTGGCACATCATTAAATGAAAAATACGTCAAAGACGACCACGAACTCTTCAGCAGCTGGAAACCTATATCAGGCAAGAATGGGATCAAATTCCAACACCAAAACTCTAGAAACTCATAACCTCAATGCCCAGACGTCTTCAAACTGTTTTGAAAAGAAGAGAAGATGCTACACCACGGTAAACATGCCTCCGTCCCAACTATTTTGAAACCTGCAACAGGCATCAAATTTCAGATGAGCTCATTTTGTGCTTAAAATTGTAATATTTATCAGTTTAAACATTTGTTATGTTATCTATGTTCTATTGTAAATAAAATATTGGCTCATGTGATTTGAAATTCTTTTAGTTTTTTTATTTTAATTTTATTCAAATTTAAAAAACGTCCCAACATTTCCGAAATCCGGGTTGTACAAACAGTCTTTGCACATTTGCATAGTATTATAAATGGTTGGAGCTACAATGCAGTAGTTAATGCTTGTTCCCGAGACATGTTGGACCTGTCAAAAAAATCTACCATTCAAAATCTACCGTTAAAGATTTTTAAAATATTGAAATTAGTCTCTTATGGTCACCAAGGCTGCATTTATTTAATCAAAAATACAATGAAACACTAATATTATGAAATTTTATAAGAATTTAAAATAACATTTTCATTTTAATATATTTTAAAATGTATTTTATTCCTGTGATGCAAAGCTGAATTTTCAGCATCATTACTCCAGTTTTCAGTGTCACATGATCCTTCAGAAATCATTCAGATTCAGATTTGTTGCTCAAGAAACATTTCTTATTATCATCAGTGATGAAAACAGCTGTGCTGCTTAATATTTAAGTGGAAAACATGATTTTTTTAGGACTGAAAAGTTAAAAAGAACAGCATTTATTTAAAATAGAAATCTTTATACCATTAAGAGTATATTTACTGTCAGTTTTCATCAATTTAATGCATCCTTGCTGAAATATATATATAAAAATTAAAAATATCTTACTGACCTCAAACATTTAAATAGTATATGCATAAATATTGTATGGTAAATTGTGTGTTAAATGTTTTAGGATCAGTGCTGAATGGACCACAGGTGCTACTCAACTCAATTGAAAGAACAACAAGAACACAGAAGATGAGTAAATAGAGAAGAATAACGGAGGAGCTTTCACGTATTGATCACTTGAGATGAACAAAACAGCCGCCGATATACATTCAGAAAGAAACAAAAGAGCTGTTGAGTTTATTCACAATGTAGCAGTGAAGCAAGTGTCAGGATGTGAGAACTGCATGATAAACACTGTAAACGAGGATAATATGTGATTGTCCAACAAGATACAGTAACGATTATCTGAAAACACTTACCACATTCAGCTGAAATATTTCTTCTGGTGAGCGAGAACTACAGAAAATCATTGTATTAAGCATTTTTGTGCTGATTAGCTTATTATTATTTCATAAGCATAACTAAATTTGGTTTTCAATTCATGCCTAAATCATAGAAAAGAAGAAAAATATTTTAGGAAAGAATATTAAAGAAAGTTCACAAGTTACCAGATTGATACAATAAGCCTCATTTATTACACTTTAGCATTGTGAATTGTGTAAAATAATTGTGAAAAATAAGACAAAATGCATTTAAATTTAAGATAGAATCTATGGAAACAAGCCTTAAAGGAACACTCCACTTTTTTTGGAAATAGGCTCATTCTCCAACTCCCCCAGAGTTAATAAGTTGAGTTTTACCGTTTTTGAATCCATTCAGCCGATCTCCGGGTCTGGCGATAGCACTTTTAGCATAGCTTAGCATAGATCATTGAATCCAATTAGACCAGTAGCATCGCGTTCAAAAACGATCAAAGAGTTTCGATATTTGTCCTATTTAAAACTTGACTCTTCTGTAGTTATATCGTGTACTAAGATCGGCGGAAAATGAAAAGTTGCGATTTTCTAGGCTGATATGATTAGGAACTACTCTCATTCCGGTGTAATAATCAAGGAACTTTGCTGCCGTAACATGGCCGCAGCAGGCGTAGTGATATTACGCAGCGCCTGAAAGTAGTCCCCGGTAGCTGGGGGAGTTGGAGAATGAGCCTATTTCCAAAAAAAGTGGAGTGTTCCTTTAATGGCTCACGGAGTGCTGCATAAATAAATGTATCTTGTTTCATCGATTTATTAAATCATATTTGTCGGAAACCCAATATAAAAAGGAATAATCAAAAAAATTATTAGATCTTTTTTTTTTCAGTCAAGTAAAAGAGATGTCTATTAACATGATTCATATTTGTTCTCAGGGTTATATTTGACACAGAATTTACCAGTATTTTATTAGAAGCAAAACATGCATGCAAATGTGTCTTGCTTAAATGACTTTTAGATATTTTAGCAAAATAAGACAAATATGCTTGTTAAGAATAAGATTTTTGCATTATGACATTGTTTTCAGATAATGTACAGTTACAGTGTATTTTGTCTTAGGCAGATTGTAAGTATAAACAAGTTCAAAACAACTGAAGACAAAATGCACTTACATTTAAGATAGAGTCTGTGGAAACAAGCCTGAATAGCTCATGCAGTGTTGCCTGAGTAAATGCTTCTTATTGAATTGATTTTTAGATCATTTTTGCTAGAAAACAAGTCTAAAAAAAGGACTAATCAAAAACTCATTAAATCTTTTTTTTTAAGTTAAGTAAAAAGACATATCCATTAACATGACTTATATTTGTTCTCAGAGATACATTTGACGTCATATTTACCAGTATTTTGTTAGAAGCAAAACATTGCAAGAGTATTATTCTTTTGTCTCATTTTCCTGCTAAAATATCAAAAAATCCTTTAAACAACATGCATTTACATGCAGAAAATTTTGCAAGACAAATTTCAGGTAATGCATCTTTATGCAAGTGTATTGTCTTATTGCGCAGTCAAATTTTAAGTGACAAAATGCACTTGAATTTACGATAGAGTCTATGGAAACAAGCTTTAATGGGTCATGCAGTGTTGCATGAGTAAATGCTTCTTATTTAATTGATTTTTAGATCATTTTTTACTGGAAAACCAGTCAAAACAGACTGATCAAAAACTCATTAAATCCTTTCTTCAGTTAAGAGACATATCCATTAATGTGACTCATATTTGTTCTCATTTGATGTCATGTTTTGTCGTATTGACTGTGACAGGTCAGAAGAAGATGCAGTGTCTGTATGTCTTTGAGACCTCATTCAGACCAGCTTCCCGCGCAGCGGCCATCAAGCGGGTGTTTCGGGGAAGCTCGGTCTTTAATGGGTGCAGGGACACTGACACAGCTGTTGATTTTGTTGTCGTTGTTTTGGCGTGATTTTGTGAAGTGCCCTGGCTGTGTATATTGTGCTGAGCTGCACTAATAGTCCTTGCAGTTTTGAGCCGAGAGGATTACAACAACACTGCGGTCTTCCTGTGCCATGATCGTAAATCAACAGGCATTAGACCACAGTAGACAGACGTGTGTGTGAGTGTGTGTGTGTGTGTGTGAGAGAGAGAAAGAGCCAAAGTCTACACGGCCGATCCATCTGCAGCTCTTTCTCTCTCTTCCTCTGCTTATTGCATTAAAGCAGTGACACGCGGTCAGCTAACGGTTTCTGGCTTTCATTGGGACCTGAGGGGGACACGAGCCTCTGCATTTATCACATTTAGGTGTCTGAGTGGAAAACTAAGTTAAAAGTTTGTTATAAGGTTATGGGAAATGGCCTCCTTACAGCAACAATTATTAACCACAAAGAAACTTTTAAGAAACTAGTATTTTATACAGAAATACAACTAAAAATGAAACTCAATGAAAATAATTACTTGTGCCAAAGGGAGAACGTAAGTGACTGTGTTTTTTTAACTGGGAGACAAAAACTGAAAGATATATTAAATATGTGTGTAATTTCTGTAAAACTAGTAGCACCAAACTTTAAATTTCCTGAAGAAATGTAACTTTTCTTGTCTGTGAACGACTCATCACCATTGTTCTCGCTACGGTGTTGCTGTGCAGTTGCTATGATGTTCTGGTTGGTTGATACATCTAGCAATGTTATTATAGTTTATATTTTGTCATTATTTACTTTGTATTTCTACTTTTTCCTGTGAACTAAGCCTATATTTGTTAGTTTAGGTTTCCTTTTTTTCTAGTTTCAGTTTAGTTTTTTTTTCTAGAATATTTTTTTCCACTTATTTATTATTTTCACTTTTTGAACTTTTTGCACTTTTTTTCTGTCCGCCCCACCTACCAACCCCCGTCCCACCCCAGCTTTTAGATTAAAAGTATTTATTTGTTTGTTTGTTTATACTTTCAGTTTAGTTGTTTTCTTTTAATATTTTGTTTTTAATTTAGCTTTTTACTTTTTGCATTTTTTTAATTAATCTTTACATTTTTTTATAGTTTCAGTATAAAGTTTTAAAATTTTCAGTTTAGTTATAATTATTTTAAAATAATTTAATTATTCAAATAATTAGTCATTATTTTAATTTCAGTGTTCTAAGAGAAAACAGTTATCAATTTAGATTTAAAAATGCTATTTGAATCATAATTGACACTTTCAGACCTTCCCTAAGGGTTTTAGTAAGATTTAGCTCGCTTCTGAGAATTGTTGTTAATTCAGTTTATCAGTAAATGATGGAGGAAAGTCTTCTTTATGGCTAATTAATTTATAAATCAAATTCATCTGGGACCTTTTCATTTGCATTTTCATTTGCTGTCTTTGGTTGAAAAAAGTAATTACCATTAAGCAGATTTCCATTCACATGTTTTTATGCAAATGTCAGGATACAGCATACAAAAAATGCTGGATGGAAGCACCAAATTTTACTTGGTTAAAGTTTGAGTTACTGTTGTTGTTTCTTGAAAAGGAGGAAGTATTTTAATATTAAAAAAATGTAGAAATGTGAAACTTTGAGGTTGCACACTTATGCTTGTGTAAATGTAATTAAAAAAAAAAAACTTTAGGAAAGTCTAAGTGCATTTTTAATTGGGTGAATTTACAGAGAGTGCCTGAGAAATGCATTAGCATGTGATAAATCACAGTTTAATCGTCTTTTCTTGAACAGATTGTGATTTGAGTTGTGCACACAGTGTAATGTTTATTAAAGAGTATTTATTTGAAGTCTCTCCCACCATCTAACAGCACATGCCGTTTATCTAGAGAACGTGCGATGAGACTCCATCCCGCTCTTCCTCTCGCACTCAGCTTGTGCTCTGGTAATTAGCCTCCGCTCATTAATTATTAAACGAAGTCACAGATCTGAACCCATCTCATTATTTAAACATCACACTCACAACGACATTTTCTGATGACACATAAATAGGAAATGGAAAAAACCAACAGGGAGCTTTTAAAATAGGGAGCGCCAGCTCGCAGTATATACTCATGTGCACACGTGTGTGTGTGTGTGTGTGTGTGTGTGTGTGTGTGTGTCACACTAACAGATCTGAAGACTCCTGTGCACATGAAGTCTGTATACACAAGTTCAACACGAGAACAAACACAAAACTTTAAGACTGTTCTCCATGGTAACGGCGCGTTCGTGCCAAAGATAGATTGCCTTTCATCAGCGCATCTAAATGTGATCTTGACTGATCACGTTTTTTATTTATTATATCTCATATTCATTTGAGTTTCATGTGCTTGTGCATATTTACAGCCTGCTCCAGATTTTAAGCTGTCATAAATGCAAATGTTGCTGCACTAATGCAGATTCTTGGCTTTAGAAGCAGACTGGCTTCAGTATGATAAAATAAGCAGGGAGTATCACTTTAGGGCTGTGAATAGTACATTTGTACCTGCACAACATAAGTCATGTGGTTAATTCAGATTGTGTGGCTGCGCGCAAAATCTAATACCAATATACTGCCTACTGCAGTGTATACTATTTCAAAATAGTATGTGAAAAAGTATGTAGTTTACAACATTTTAAAGTGCCCCTATTATGGATTATGAAAGGTTCATATTTTGGTTTTGGGAGTCCCCAACAACAGGTTGACATGCATGCAAGGTCAAAAAACACTGTCTTATTTGCATTTATTTTGACATTATTTGCTCAATGACAATGAAATGATTTTCTCAACGAATCATTTTTCCAAACCCCTCCTTTGCGTGACACTAATCTGCGGTGATTGGTCCGATTGGTCGATTTTATTTCCATTTCATCATTTCATCTATTTTTACCGCTTCAAAAGCGGCACCTAGTGGCAAAGAATGAATTTGCATTTTCATTCAGACCAACACTAAAATCAAGTTTTCCCAGGTCTGTGCACACAGCAAGTGGGCGGGCAATATGCTAATATTTCATGTTGAGGTCAACATGAAACAGCTTGGGATTCGTTTTAAAAACGACTCGTTTAAATGATTCAGTCGGCTCTTTCTTTTGAGAGACAATAACTTAATACACGGTGCACTTTCAGATTTAAAATTTTGCAGGATGTTTTCATTCACTTGTGTTACACACTGCATGAAAGGTAATTTTCAAAAATCCATAATAGGGGCACTTTAAACAATAGTATCTTCTAAAGAAAATTGACCTTTTCTTGCCTGGGGAAAAACTCATCACAATGACAATACAATATTGTTAGTGCTCACTATGGTGTTACTATGAGGTTTTGCATATGTTTTTGGTTATTTTTAGCGATGTTTATTATAATATTTCATTCCAATTTAGTTTAGTTTCAGTTTTGGTCAAACTATTGTTATAGTTGGTAACACTATTCTCTATTAACTTGCTTATTAGTGTGCATGTTACTAGCATGTTTGCAGTTTGTTAGTAATTATAAAGGACATATTAATACATGAGCATATTCTAGATCCCTTAACTCTACCCAATATATATAAACATAGCTACTACAACTACTACCCTAGTTACTATCTATAAGCAGCAAATTAGGAGTTTATTGATGGAAAACTCTTGGTTAAAAGTGAATATGTGCTCCTTAATCCAAAAGTGCTACCGTTTAGTTTGTCTAGTTTCTGTATGTTTCATTTTTACTTTAGTTTTAGTGTTCTAAAGTAAAACATTTGGATTTTTGAATCATAAATTACAGACTTAGACATTTCCAAAGAGAGTTTTTAGTCAGATTTAACTCTTTTCTTAGAACAATCATTATTTTGAAAACCCACAAAACTGCAAATTCTGAAGCTAAAAATCTGAAAAAATCTAGGCATACTGCTTCTGTCAGGGAATAAAACAATAAATAATTTAAAAAAAAAATGAAAAGGTTATTGTAACTTTTCTCTTGCATTTGCAAGTTTATTTCTTACAGTTTTGCGTTTTCTTCTCAGAATTGCAAGTTCATGTCTTTTTGAGATATAAAAAATTGTGATATAAAAAGTTGCGCTTTATTTTATTTGTTTATGTCATCACAGAAATGGGCTTCCATAGACTGCACAAATAACTGGACATTCACTAAATTAATTATGTAAAGTAAATGGCCTTTTGATAGCAATGTAGCATACTACTGGTGTTATAATGCTGTTTTCCAAAATTTGCATACATGTTTTATTTGAAAAAGTGCCATCTGTATAAATGAACTGTATAAATTAATAAGCCACATAGAAGACAGTTTTCATGCATACCGAAAATTTGTGTAAAATAATATAGTATATGCTATTCCAAGCATAACTCTTTTTTTTCCCTCCGTCTATCTCTCCCACTCTTCATTTCAGTCTGCAAATCCATCATGCTTTTTCAGCTTCCTTTTGAGATGCTAAACAAGTAAAATAATGAGGGGGGGGGGGGGGGGGGGGGAAGAGAAGGACTGAATCTCTTGTTGTTGAAGAGAAATAAATCTGAACAGGAATTTGATTGAAGGCTTGTCAAAATGAGCTGTTTCCATCTTACTGACTGGCTAATTTTTATTTGCAGGGATTAGAGGTCTAGACAAAAATTGCTTTCTGATTGCTTTATCCATTGTGATTACCTTTGGGGAAGAATAGAGCGGCTTTATGTTTCACACTCCCTTTGCAAATTTGTGTTGTGTGTGATAGCAGATCTTGGTTCCTTGTTGCCATAACGCCCAAAAGATAGCTGTATATTTTTACAGCTGCTCCACTTCTGCAATAAAAACTACAGAAATACACATACTTACACAAACCTGCATTCTATCTTGTTATCCATCTACCAATACTTAATATTTTATGCAACACTTTTTATGCTGTATCCCAAAACTTAGTTTTACTGTTTCTGACTTTTCTGTAATAAAGACTGAAAACTACTTTAATTTTGTAAAAAAAAAAAAAACATACACACATATATTAATGAAATAAAATTAATTTTTCAGACTGTTTTCCATTGTTTACTGATAACCAGAATTAATGACTGTCCTAAAAAGTGAGCTAAATATGACAAAAAACCTTTGGGAATGTAATTCATCTAACTGCTTCCTCATAAAAGAAAAATCTATTCCTTCACTTTTTCTGTATATATATATATATATATATATATATATATATATATATATATATATATATATATATATATATATATATAAGACACTTGCATTTATGGAAAATGTAGTTTATTATTCAGAAAGTTTAACATAATATATAAATATAAATATAAATATAAATATATCAAAATATATCATTAATATATCTCTTTCGACCTGCATGCTGTTAACCGATTTTTGTCATGTCAGATAAATCTGTTTTGAAGTGTTCATATATCTAGACAGCTGTATTTACACTCTTAAATACCTAATATGACGTTAGCCATTTTGTTGTGATGTTCAGTATTAATAAAATTTAGTTAGCAGTGGTAGCTAACGGCGACAGCTTCTGTCCCCAGGGCCTTCTGCCACCCCTTATAAAACATCCCTCTCATAAAGCAGCCCCATAAACAGCTTTATTATCCTGGTCTCCACAGCAGAGCACATTACTGCACTCGCACTACTAGCAGCTCCTCCAGCTGGAGCGGGAAATTGAAGTTTTTAACCCAGTGTAACCCTGTTTCCTGCAGTTATAATAGTTGGGTTTCTTGTTGGGGCGGGTGTTGAGAGTTCTTTGAACTTTTGCACAAACAGCTTCAAATTTGTTATCTGCTGTTCAATTGCCATTTCCATATCTGTGTGTAAACTGCCAAGGTCATTGATGGAAAAATGACATGTACCTTTCCTTTGCAAAAACCACAGTATAGCAGCAATATCAGCAGTGTTATTTTAGTATTATTTACAGGTGCATCTCAATAAATTACAATGTCGTGGAAAAGTTCATTTATTTCAGTAATTCAACTCAAATTGTGAAACTTGTGTATTAAATAAATTCAATGCACACAGACGGAAGTAGTTTGAATTGTATTACTGAAATAAATGAACTTTTCCATGACATTCTAATTTATTGAGATACACCTGTGTATATATATATATATATATATATATATATATATATATATATATATGTGTGTGTGTGTGTGTGTGTGTGTGTGTGTGTGTGTGTGTGTTATTTTTAGTAATTTTAGTAATTGCAACATTTCATAATTTCTTACATAATTTTTTCATACAATTTAAGCTTTCAGTTACTGAAAACTGGTTTTAATAGTTTCAGTTATCAATAACAATGCAGAATATCAGGTATCAGTGACATTTCAGTGATATCATGAATTTTTACATGTATTCAATCATTACCATTATTCATCTAGTATAGACACTATGGTATACTCATGGTGTACTTTGGAGAATACCACAGTAAATACAATGTTCATGAATTTTCCTCATCAAAGTATACTATAGTTTATACTAAATATACTATAGTACAGTGGTTAATAGATCCTGTAGATCCTGATAATAACTGTTAAAATGAAGGTATTTTGATGAACTGTGTTTACTATGCATATTTTTATAACTGGTCCTTCACTATTGTATTTGCTGTGCCATGCCATATTATCCGGATGAGGTTGCATAATTGGTAAGCAATGTTTTGTTTTCCTGAAATAAAACACTGCACATTTATACGATGTAGACATTGTTTGTGCAATGCTGTGGAACATTGAGATTGATCAGACTTAAAATAGACCGTTTTTTCTTTCGTTTTTACATAAGATGCAGTTACAACAGCTTCTTTGTTGGATCAATGTAAGCGGTTTAGGTATCTTCTAAATCTGTAGCATTGATATCCTGTGTCTCGCTCCCTCTTATTCATCAGCTGTGCCCCCGTGCCCTCAAAAACCAGCTGACTCCATCAAAACGTCCATGATTCATTTCCTTACTTTCTGTCCCACAAGACCTTGGGCCGAGTGGGCTGTAAACCCGTGTTGCAGTGACATACAGCGTTCAGATTGTGCCGCGTTCAACTGCATTGCTAAATTTATAATATCACAGGTCAAGCTTGATGTTAGCGCACTAGAAGGAGCAGTGGATGACATCCCATCCCACAGAGGACTCCGAAAAACCCATTAAAATGATGTGCCAGCCTTACGTGTTTCTCAGGAAATTGCTAAAGCCTTACAAGTGTTTTTAAAGCAGCTACAAACTCGTATTTCCTGGTCTCTTTCATTCTCTATTCCATTAGTTATATCGTGTGTCTTAGTATGATGGGTGGAAGTGCAGTGATTTAGTCGAGATCAAAGGCTGAACACCGCAGAGATTAAAACCTTGCGCTTCTTTCTAGGTTAAACGCGGACTGCTAAGAATCACCGGGGACCCCTGACTAGCGCAGATGCTAATGCTAACCTTCACAGATTAGTCAATAAACATTCTAATGAGAACGTTGAATCGATGTGTTTTAGTAAGTCATGTAAGAGAGAGTCTGGGGTCTAATTAGAACAAAGTATGTAGTCTTTAATTGAATCCTTATATGAGCGTGTACTAGGATACTGTAAACTACCTTCTGTTGATTGAAGCCAGAGCTAGCATTCTATCTATCTATCTATCTATCTATCTATCTATCTATCTATCTATCTATCTATCTATCTATCTATCTATCTATCTATCTATCTATCTGTCTGTCTGTCTGTCTGTCTGTCTGTCTGTCTGTCTGTCTGTCTGTCTGTCTGTCTGTCATTCTATTTATCTGTCTGTCTGTCTATCTATCTATCTATTGTTCTATCATACTATCATTCTATTACTCTGCAGTTCTGTCATTTTATCTATCTATCTATCTATCTATCTATCTATCTATCTATCTATCTATCTATCTATCTATCTGTCTGTCTATCTATCTATCTATCTATCTATCTATCTATCTATCTATCTATGTATCTGTCTGTCTGTCTGTCTGTCTGTCTGTCTATTGTTCTATCGTTCTATCTATCGTTCTGTCTATCATTTTGTCATTCTGCAGTTTAGTTGATTTATCTATCTATCTATCTATCTATCTATCTATCTATCTATCTATCTATCTATCTATCTATCTATCTATCTGTCTGTCTGTCTGTCTGTCTGTCTGTCTATTGTTCTATCGTTCTATCTATCGTTCTGTCTATCATTTTGTCATTCTGCAGTTTAGTTGATTTATCTATCTATCTATCTATCTATCATCTATCTATCTATCTATCTATCTATCTATCTATCTATCTATCTATCTATCTATCTATCTATCTATCTATCTATCTATCTATCATTCTATCTATATATCTATCTATCTATCATTCTATCTATCATTCTATCATCCATTTTATCATTCTGCAGTTCTGTCATTTTATCCATCCATCCATCTATCGTTCTATCATTTTATTGTTCTATCTATCTTTCTGTCTGTCTGTCATTCTACCTAGCCTGCTTTTCTAGATATTTTTTAGACGTGCACGGTACAAAAATAGTATATGCAGCTGGTCTGTGCATTTGCAGTTATGATTAATATCCACAATGTGTTTATCATGAAGTTTGCGGTAGTCACTACGCTGTGAATGTTTTCTAGTTTATTGCGTTCTTCTCACATATGCGCTACATAAAATGACAGGCTAGTTATTACGATGTGCTTTGGGAGTTCAATATTACATAAAGTATATTAAAGAAGCTTACATAAGACTCTGTGATTTAGATTGTGAGCTGTGCTGTAATATGACTTCATACATCATATCTGTGCCACTTTAAAGCCTGCATAGAGACTTGGGCTTGTCCTCTTGAATGTAGAGGAGCATGCATTGTATAAATTTGGAGGAAGAGTTATGAATCATAACAGATGTGAGAAAGTAGCTGTCTGCTGGGATATTTATCAAGACTGACGCAAATCAGAAAGCGTTTAGCGTGTGTATGACCGAAAAATAGGCAACAATTGTCGCTCAATGTGTGTCTGTGTGTGTGAAGCTTACAGCTTGACGTGTTTTTAATGGATTCCAACAGCAGTCAGAAGCTAAAGGTGAAACGCTGTGTTGTATACGTTTGGTGTATGCTAATGAGGAAAACAGTATTTGCTTGTGTGTACGTGAGAGAGAGACAGCATGTTCGGCAGGAAAACTGATGAGTTTGCCACTGCCTTTTTCCCTTTATTTGATGAGCTGCCTCATTAGTGTCTTTCTGTATGAAAACATCAGCAATGATGTACACATGCACACATTTATTTCACTTAAAGCTACAGAGGAGGTACCATGGTACAGTGATGGTACTGGATGTTAATACCATGCTTAAGGTTGGGAGTTTGTTCAAATGACTAACCTAAAGTATGGCAGTAGTTATAGCCTTGCTTTAGCAAGAGCCATTAAAAACATGATAAAAGCATTGCATTTTTTTGTGCTTTATGTGAAGTGTTCCTCATGCTTTTCCCTTCTATGTCCATCCATTCATCCTTCTGTGTTTATGGATATATCACTCTGTATGACTCACCGTATTCAACTCTAATTTGATAGAGTCCCATTGGACTCCAGCTGGAGGTGACAGACCTGCGTTAGAGAGAATTCACAATTCACTCATCACAATCAGCACATCGTATACACCGTTTAAAATTCTGAACACTGATGATTCATATTGGAAAATATATTACGGAATAAATCTGCTCCTAAATGCCAATTATGAATCTGTGGACACATTTAGAGAGCTATATCACCTAAAAGTGTAAATGAGTTTTAAATGCAACTGTTCAGCTATTTTATTTTATCTTTTAAAAAAGTTTTTTATTTTTAAGAACAAAAGAGAGGTTTGAAATGATGTGAATGGTGACACAATTGTAGTTTCAGGTGAACTACGTTATAGTTGCAGTTTTTAGTTTTAATTTATATTTGTGTGTGTAAGAGTGAGTGTGTTCTATTTTGATATTGTTTTTATTTAGTTACTCCACAGTTTATTATTGTGAGGTAATATTACAATTTAAAATAACTTTTCTATTTGAATGCGCTTTAAAATGCAATGTATTCCCGTGATGCAAAGCTGAATTACTGTAGTCTTCAGTGTCACATGATCCTTCAGAAATGATTCTAATAGGCTGATTTTGTGTTTAAGAAACATTTCTCATCAATGCTGAAAACAGTTGTGTTCATACTGTATTTTTGTGGAAACCGTGAAGCATTTCTTCAGGATTCTTGATGAGTAAAAAGTTAAAACCAACAGAATTTATTTGAAATAGAAATCTTTGGTAACATTGTCTGTCATTTTTGATCAATTTAATGCCCCATTGCCAAATAAGTTATTTAAAAAAAAAAAAAAAATTTTTTTTTATATATATATATATATAAAAAAATGGAAGTGTATATAATTGTCTCAGTCCTGTGCACACACAATAGCCACACAAAAATGTGGTTGTGACAGTTTGCCATGGTGGAGGAGTGGCCGCCGACTCCATGGGGCCGACTAACAGCGGCGGAGAAGGTGGTGGTAGAGCCCGAGGCGGCGACAGAGCCAAAGAGCCAGGGTGATGCCGAGGATCCAGAGGGCCAAGGTGGAGCCGGATTCTTCACCGACCGAGGTGTAGGCAGAGATCCGGGAGGCCACAGCGGAGCCAGAGTGACAGAGGACTGAGGTAAAGCTAGAGGGAAGGAGGAGCCCAACGGAGCCAGAGGGACGGAAGGAGCAAAGCTGGAGAAGTGCAGTCCCGAGGTGGAGGTAGGGGGACGACTGACCAAGGCAGAGCCGAAGGGACGAGGGATTCCGGTGGAGCTGGTGGACTGACGGTGGAGACAAGGGAGCAGGAAGCCGAGGTGGAGTCTGGGCCTCGGAGGCTGAAGGCAGAGTCGAGGGATCCTCCAGACTCAACGCTAATGGAGCTGGAGATCAGCGGCGAGCCCATGCCACAGATGGGGAGCAGAGAGGCTGACTGTTGAAACAGGGGCCAGATCAATAAGAGGAGGTGGGAGAGGGAGGTTGGGTGGGATATTCCCAGGCATACAGTTCGGGAGATGGGTGAATGACGAGTGTAGGTGTAGCTCATGCTCACCTCCAGCGGTGGCGCCATGGGCGGGGCTATCCATAGCCCCCACGATCTCCACAGCTGTGTCCACCGTCGCTTGTGCTGTCGGCTCTCGCACCTGGTCAGACACTTGGGGCTCAGGCTCCGGGACGATTATCCGCTCTGTCGCTCTTGATGGCGATGGCTCAACGACCGCGGCAGGATCTGGCTCTCTGTTTGCGGTGGGCACGGGGAGCTCCGCGTTGCGGGGTGGTAGTTGACTGGGCTCTGGGTCCTGAGTGGGGCTGGTGTCGTTGTTCGCCATGTTCACAGTCAGGTGCGACTTGCAGGACACCAGTACCCACTCGATGAAGACGGCAAGGCTCTCTCGAGGACCGTCCTCGGACAACTGCGCTCGTGTGGAGGTGTTCAGTTCAGCTTGTTAAAATGAGCTGAGGCAGTTGTCCGGGTAGTGTTTAGGTTGGCAAGAAACACAAAGTCTTCGGTGTGGTCCTCAAGAGAGAGGCCCCCCTTCTCCAGCAGGAGGACGAGGACAGCAGGATCGTCCATGACAACAAACAAAAAACTGGCAAAAACAGAAAACAAAATGAGGGGAAGATGCAGCTATACTTTTTTTTTCTTAGGTCGGTTATTCTGTCACAGTCCTGTGCAGTGCACACACAATAGCCACACAAAGACAAAGGTTTAAAGGGAATAAGGTATTTAATATAATTCAAGATGAGGCTGTTCACACATAGGATAACATCAACAATAACTAACAACCAGAACTCAAAGGACAGGAACTCATATAGGGCAGATAACGAGGGACAGACAGGTGGACACAATGAAGGTGATTAACTAATAATTAGACAATGAACTAATGAGAACAGGGCCAAATATGGGCAAACAGGAAGGGAACACATGCAGAGACAAAACTAGAGTCCAGTGGGTTGTGACAATAATGATAAATTAACATACAAAACTAATAACATATTCTTTCACATTCCATAGTTGGTACTCTAGTATATTAATATTAATCTAAAGATTGTAGTACTAGGTGTATATGTACTATGAACATACAAGTATATCATGATATAGATAAACAAATTTTACATTACACAAAGCATTATAAGCCAATTATATTATAGTTTAATTTTACAGGTTATACCAGTAAGGTTAAACCATTACATTATGGGTAAACCTAGAGTGATAAATCAATATCAAAGTACTTAAGAGAGTGATAAATTGGCTGGTATAAAACCTCGCCTGTTTCCATCAGCAATATTCCATCCATGCATGACAGTCATCTCATGGTTCACAGAGAGGCCTCAATATTTCTGATACTCCACTGGTTGAAACATATACGCATCTGCTATCAGCAATGATATACATCTTCTAATATATAGATTCATATTGGTAGAACAAATGTAATGTAACAGAGCCGAGCAGCAGCATTGTGTATTCTTGTCTGTCAATTTTTGCTCCTCATCTGCGATGTCTCACCAGGTCATCTCACTCCATGCATTATTCCTTTATTAAAATAACAAGAACGAGGCCCTCTGCTTCTCTCTCCTGTCCTTCTCCATTAAACACAGAGCTGTGGTTGTTTTCACAGCGTTAAACTTCACCTACCACAGACCATGTAAAGAGGTCACCGGCGAGAGATAGCGCAGACCCTGCTGAGATATGACATCCTGTGTGTATTTATGGAGGCCCGAAAGCAAGCCTCAAGAGACCCGATAGGAAAATATCGAGGTCTCCTGGTTTGTGTTTGAACGCCGCCCGAGTCTCGGCGGATTGTTTGCGGACAGCGGGGTGTCGCTGTGCCAGTCGCCGTGGTTTGTTTTATTTGTCTGACAAATGTTGAGGTTCGACTTTTTGACCTGCGAGACGTGTTTTGGAAGATTTCAGACTTTTGCTACGCAAACGGCTAGGAGGAGGTCGTTGTAATTATCAACAGGGCATTGATAAATATATGGGGCGGGGTTCAGGTGTTTATTTGGTTTTAGCTGAGTTTAGAGATAAAGTGGTCCAGTGTATCAGATTAATTTGGTGATCTTGAGTGGGTACGGTAATGTAGCTGAACTGTTTGGACAACGCGGTCACAACAAGGTTTATCTATGCACCCCCTAAAATGTCTCTCCTAGGCTATATTTGGGTGTTATCATGTGTTATAGGACATATAATATAGAACAGTAGTATAGTGCAGTATTTTAATAGCTCTGGTCCAAAAATGCCAGAATCCCAACATATAGACCTTAGTCATGTTAAGGCTGGAATTCACTACACGATTTTTGCCCTGATTTCCCCCTGACTGACAGTCTAGATAAGTCAACAACACTAGTTAGAATCTAAAGTTAGAGCCAGTCTGCAGATTTATGTTTTAAATTTGTGTGGTGTATGATCATCACAGACTCCAAATTTTTAGCTTCAGACTCTGATTCCATCCAGTCGGAGGAGCTCAAACAGTAGTGTATTGTATTTTAGCCTTTAAACGCCATATTGAATGAAAACAAGGCTGTGAGGGACAGACTTGCAGTCTTTATAATGGGACGTGCTGTATAAAGTTTCTTTTCACCACTCACAACTTTCAAAACTGCTTTATGAAGTTTTTTTTTAGGGAAGACATTTCATCAGCTGAACAATTCATTGAACGCACTGTACTTGAATTCCTCACAGCCTTGTTTTCATTCCTGTCCAAAATTAAATATGGTGCTACCTTGATGAAGGTCTATAGACAGCTGTTTTCTAAGGCAGCCTAACTGAAATTAGCATTAGCATTAGCGTTAGTGTCTCAATCTGTTTTTTAGATTTGCATGCATTCAATTTTATAACAAATTTCCATCTAATTGAGTTAATTACTGAATTAAAATTAATTAAATGCATGAATCCTTAATATGTTTTAATCAATACAGTTAAGTAAATCTGCTTAGAAAAATTAATTAATATACACAACACTTCTATGGTGATTTAAGCCTTATCAAAAAATATGGTAAAAACAGTAATGTGAAATATTGTTACAATTTTAAGTAACCGTTTTCAATTTAATTATGAAGCAAAGCTGAATGGAGCTTCATTACCGCAGTTGTCAGTGTCAAATGATCCTTCAGAAATCATTCTGTAATATGCTGATTTGCTGCTCAAGAAACATTTCTTAATATTAATGTTGAGAACAGTTGTGCTACTGTACCTAATATTTTTTGGATCAGCAATACATTTTTAAGGATTATTTGGTGAGTCGATAGAAAAAACCATGTATGTGAAACAGAAATCTTTTGTAACATATATATATATATATATATATATATATATATATATATATGTTTTTACTGTCACTTTTGATTGATTTAATGCATCCGTGCTGAATAATAGTGAAAAAAAAAAAATCTTACTGACCCATATACAGTGTACATATATTAAGACAGTTCCTATATTATGTTTTGTGGTTCATTTTCAGGTTACTTTGACCAGATGCAGTGATCTCAAGGCACTTTTGGGTTAGACATTTCTCAGCATTGTGGACAATAGGTAGGCTTGGCCTCAGTGATATTCCAGTCATTGTTTTCTGTAAATGTCTTGGACGTCATTTGCTTTGGATGGGCATCTGTGAAGGATTTCCATCCGCTGTGTCTCTGACCACTGTTTAAAGCCTTTCATTTTAACGGCTGTTAGTGCCGTCAGCCTGCCAACAAAGACTTGGACCGTTCCTGTGTTATTCAGGCCTTGTTGCTTGAGTGTGTGAGAGAGGAAGGAAGCGAGAGAGTTTGTGAGGTGTGTGTGTGTTCTGTTAATAAGAAACAATTGAGGTGGTATCACTGCCTATTAGGTTTAATTTAGAGCTATCACAAAACTTAATGTGTCTGTGGCTCGGTCACGACCCCCTTAAACCAAATTACAGACGTGTTCTGTACTAGAGACGTGTTTTCTGCTGCAAAACCCTATGGGAGGATACCTATCCTGACCTCTGACCTTTCCTTCGGGCACAGGGGTTCATGCTGGAGTGGGACGGGGGGATGAAGGAGATTAGAGAGAGAGAAGGAGGGAGAGAGAGCAGTTTTGAAGGCGCTAGACAATGAATGGTTTCTTTATGAAGCATTTAGAAGCTCTGTGTGCCCACCAGTCCTTTTGTCCTTTTAGTGCCCCTTATAAACAGCCTGGAAACACACACACACACACACACACACACACACACACACACACACACACACACACACAGACACACACACACACACACACACACACACACACACACACATAGACACACCATTTTGTTGAATACGATTTTGTTTTTCAACTTACAGAGGTCATAACATGGAAAACGGATTTCCTGGCTCTTTTGAAGTAAAAAAAAAAAAAAAAAAGTAAGTTGTTCCGTTTAAAAGTTTGGGGTCAGTAAGATTTAATTACTGAAAAAAACAATATACTGCATGTAGTAGGTGCCTATTTAAGCTACCGCAATGTAAGTGTGGTTTCTTGTGCTTTGCTATGCAGTTGTGTTCTGTTATGTTCTGGATGGTTGCTTAAAGGAATAATTCATCCAAAAAATTAAATTTGCTGAAGATTTTCACCCTCAGGCCATCCAAGATGTAGTAGATGAGTTTGTTTTTTCACTCGAGCAGATTTGGAGAAATTTAGCATTACATTACTTACTCAGCAATAGATCCTCTGCAGTGAATGGGTGCCGTCAGAATGAGAGTCTAAACAGCTGATAAAAACATCACAATAATCTACAAGTAATCCACACCACTCCAGTCCCTCAAGTAACATCTTGTGAAGTGAAAAGTGTTAATCAGAAACAAATACATCAAGACGTTTTAACTTTAAACTGAAAAACATAATCCATAATAACGCTTCTTCCAGCGGAAAAAGTCTATCCTCTGTTGTCCTCTCACATCAAAATCTACTGACATACAGTGCTCTCCACTAATATTGGCACCCTTGGTAAATATGAGCAAAGGCGGCTGTGAAAATAAATCTGCATTGTTTATCCTTTTGATCTTTCATTCAAAAAATTCCAACCTATTATTGAAGAAAAACAATTGAAAGTGGGGGGAAAATCTCATTGTGAAATAAATGCTTTCTCTAGTTCACAATTATTGGCACCCAATTATTGCAACGTCCTTTTCCCAGGGTACCAGCTCTGAGTTTTCTCCTATAATGCCTAAAGAGTTTGGAGAACACCTGATAAGAGATCAAAGACCATTTTCTTGACCTCCAGATCCTTCAGATTCACAGCTTCTCCTCTTCAGTTCACCCCACTCATTTTCTGTAGGGTTCAGGTCACAGGACATGGTAAAAGATTCATTTTGTGCTCAGTGACCCATTTTTGTGTTTATTTTGATGTTTGTTTTGGATTGTTGTCCTGGTGGAAGATCCAACCACGGCCCATTATAAGATTTCTAACAGAGGCAGTCAGGTTTTCATATTTTATCTGTTGATATTTGAGAGAATCCATGATGCCATGCATCTAAACAAGATGTCCAGGACCTCCGGCAGAAAAACAGGCTCACAACATTAAATATCCAGCAGTATATTTAACCGTGGACATGGGGTACTTTTTTTATCCCTGTTTGTACTAAACCCATCTGGTGTGTTTGCTGCAAAACAAGCTCTTTTTTCAGTTTCATCCGACCATAGAAACCAGTGCCATTTGAAGTTCCAGTCGTGTCTGAAAACTGAATTTCGCTGGAGTTTGTTTTTGGATGAGTGAGGAGAATTTTCCTTGAAACCCTCCCGAACAATATGTGGTGATGTAGGGGCTGTTTGATATATATTTTTTTAGGTTACTGACCCCAAGACTCAACTAATCGCTACAATTCTCCAGCTGTGGTCCTTGGAGAGTCTTTAGTCACTCAAACTCTCCTCCTCAGCATGCATTAGGACGATATAGACACACGTCATCTTACAGGCAGATTTTTAACATCTTTAGTTGATTGGAACCTCTTAATTATTGCCCTGATGGTGGAAATGGGGATTTTCAATTTTACAGCCACTTTCTATTCTGTGAAGCTCAACAATCTTGTTCTGTACATCAGAACTATATTCTTAGGTTTTACTCCTTGTGATGGATGATTAAGGGAATTTGGCCTTTGTGTTCCTCATATTCATAATCCTGTGGAACAGGAAGTCATGGCTGGACAATTTAATGCTCCTAATCACCCTGGTGTGCTAAAAAATGTAAATATGAATGGGAATATACTTCAGAGATATTTTACTCATAAGAATTTCTAGGGGTGCCAATAATTGTGGCCAAAATTCATTGGAGAAAAACATGTATTTCATCATGAGATTTTCTCCCCACTTTCAATTGTTTTACTTCAATGATAGGGTAGAATTTTGAGAATTTTTTGAGTGAAAGATCAAAGGGATAAACAATGCAGATTTATTTTCACAGCTGCCTTTGCTCATATTTATCAAGGGTGCCAATATTAGTGAAGGGCACTGTATATTTTAGAACAGTTTTAGACAGTTTTTTGTCAGCGGCGCTTCATCTGTACGCATTTCTCTCTTTATTCAGACTTTTTCACTGGAGAAAGCAATGTTATGGACAGAGGACTTGTATTTTAGAAGTAACGGTTTGAAGTCTTAATGATGGATTTGTTTCTTATAAACACACAGATTTTCAGGGTGAATAAATTCCCATTTTGGGGTGGACTATTCTGTCTGGTTGCTTAGAAAAGTAATAGTGCACTTCATTTCAACAAGCTGCGTGGTTTGAGGCATCATTCATGACCGTAGTACAAACAATGCACAAATAACACTGAAGTTTACTACCTAGGGTTGGTGATTTGTTCAAATCCCTAACCTCAAATGTGAGCTGCTGTAATTGTGATGTTTGTCTTTGCAGCGCCACTGTACTGTTTATAAAAATGTGTATGATGTGGCCTCTTTCAAGTAATGTGTTTGACAGCGTTCTTTGTTTTATGCGTGCGGTGGATAAACATCGTGTCTGTGTGTGTGCGGTGTGCTAATGGACTAATAGAGTCGCTCGTCTCTCTCTAATGCCATTGAGATTCATTTCTGCCTTATGAATTTAAACCCTCAAAAGGCCACTATTAATTTCAAAACTTTTCACCAAAGGCATCTAAAGTTCTTTCAATTAGTTTTTCATCTCTTTTATTTCCGTCATCCTGAGGGATGTCTTAATTACATTATTCATTGTTTCATCTCATTTAAGTGGTAATGCATGTATTGTTGGAGGCCTGTTGAAAGCAGAAAAAGGGATAATTGAGAAAGGTCTCAAACAAATCCTCTGAGGCAAAACGCTCACCATCACTGTCATGAAAGCGCCTCAGATTTTTAGGTTTTAATGATGAAATTCATCATTGCTTTAGTGTATTATAGTGACTACAGCTTTTGATGGCATGTCCATGGATTGCCTGAGTAATATTTTTACGCAAATATTATTCAAAACTGCGAACTCCAATCCGATTGGTTGGCTCTTTTTGTTTGAGGTTGTTAGTAGAAAGTAAATGAGGCGTTCTTTAATGCAAATGTATATTCTGTTTTGTTATACAGGTATTGTTGAAATTATGTGTGTGAAAGGATTAATATTCCCTGCACTACTGTTCAAATGTTTCGGTTTCTGTAGATTTATATTTCTGTTTACACATTATTGTAGTTTCAGCATTCAACTAGATGTAGTAAATTAACTAAAAATATAGAATTAAAATGAAAAATCAAGAAATAATAAAAATGACAGAAATAGAAAAAAATTTAAATGGAAAAAGTACATGTTCTTTTAAAATGAAAAGGATAATTAAAATATCAAATTAAATTTGAAATATTAATAAAACTAAAAATATAAATACAAAATAACACTGGCATGAATGCATTAAATTGATGAAAAGTGACAAATTTATAATATTTCAAAATATTTTTATTTCAAACAAAATCACTATTTTAAAAATCTTATGGTTTCAACAAAAATATTAAGAAAAAATGTAAAACTGTATTCAACAATGATAATAAAATGAGAAGGAAATCCGCATATTAGAATGATATCTGATGGATCGCATGATACTGAAGAAAATTCAGCTTTGCATCACAGGAATAAATTACATTTGAAAAAGTATTCAAATAGAAAGCAGGTATTTTGAATTCTAATAACATTTCACTGTTTTTACTGTATTTTTAATCAAATCAATGTAGCCCTGGTGAGCATAAAAACATACAACCCCCAAATCTTTTGAATGGTAATGTATTCTAAACATATTCCATTGATTTCTTCAGCGTTCCTTCTTGATTTCAAACTGACTGGGATCTTTCTACACCTTCAACATGATTCTCATTGATATGCATCAACTACTAAAAAAAATAAATTGTGTTTGCTTTATACGATCAAAAGTCTGTGAGACTGTTCAGATTATGTGATGTATGAAGCTTGACCGTGGTTCACCCTGTCTCGTGTGTTTGTGTCAGTAATATACTGCAGGAGGAAGGCTTGACACGCTCTCATAAATTACCCAATTACAGCAATCACGCTGAGCGAAAAAAGAAAAGGACAGATGAAAAAGACTGTGGAAAAGAAAAGAGCAGATGGTGGCATCGTTCTGGTTCTCCTGCTAAAGCCACTGGCCACTCCTTCCTCCACAGACTCAATGAAAAGGTGCTGAAGATGAATTGCGGTGTGTGTGTGTGTGTGTGTGTGTGTGTGTGTGTGTGTGGTCTCGGGTCTCTTCGGTAATTGAGGGTTGTCCATGAAAGAGAAGCCCTCATGACTCTCATCTGGTTTCTGTCTGGAGGGAGAACTGATTGTCAGAGATGAAAGCTTTTGTTAAACAGTTTTATGCCCCACTTACACTCACTCATAGACAGACGTTTCCTAACACCCGTTAAGATCACGCAGGTCTGTTTTGCTTTACAGACAGGTATTGTGGTTATTGTAAGTAGTCTGTTCCTCATAAAGTGCCTGCATAAATGTCAAATGTTAAATAATAAACAGCTTCTGTTTCGCCTTGCACTCATGTGGAGTCGCCTGTGCATTTAATTTCATTGAAGGCACGAGGCATGTCTAACACCCAAGACGTCTAATGCTCCTTTGTATCATTAATCATTTTTGTGTGTTATATTTTTAGCTCCAAAACCCGGTGTGCTGCCTACCTAGGCAACTTTTTAGGCATCATATAGTTGTGTGACTGACATGAAAGTTGTTCCAGAAGTAAACTGAAAAGTTTTGTTACATTGATTTGGCAAAAATCAGTGCATGGCTCAGTTATCTCCTGCTGGTCGATGTTGTAACTAGACAATTTTGCAGGAACATTTCTGCAAAATACAGTTTTTAGTGTGATTTAAACTTTTTTTTTTTTTTTTTTTTTTTTAAAAACAGTCAAATCTATTATATTATTATTGTTTTTTTAATACAGTCAATTTTATTTATTTGCATTTATTTGATTTCTGAGCTATATTAGTCTTTAAAGTATATGAGCTAAAAAAATAACGTGCTATAATAAGGTCCTTGTACAAGCTTAATTTTTAATCTAAAATATATATAAAACATATTTTATTCAATACTGCAGCGAACGATTGATATTGATTTTTTTTTTCACAATTGCATGTAATATTTACATGTGATATTGCCATTTGGTGGTTTTTAAAGCACTGATTTATTAGCTCAGCAACGATTCTCTTTTGCTTTCATGTGACAATGGCTTTTTGTGTAACTCTTAACTGAGTTGCCTATGCAGATAGTGAACGTTGATGCAGTTCACTAGTACTGTATTGTGTTCTTTTCACTGTTTTTCTAAGTTAACATAATTTCTCTATTCCTGTCTTCACAGCTCTAGTGTGTCGCTGCCATGGCGACCCTGACCTCCTGCTTCTTACGAATCTTTGCTGTCCTCCAATTGGCTGCCTGCTCTTTTCCAGAGGAACCTGGCCCTTTAATCTCCGCCCCTGCTGAGGGTAAGAACACGCCCCCTCACCAATTACGGTGTATCAGTTAAGCAACATCAGCAGGTAATTTGTCAGTTAGACATAAATGCCACATTTATGATCTTTTATGCATATACATTTAGAGCATAACAGCACAATCAGCACTTACTATTTTTGGCTCATAAATTAGCTTTGAGAAAAGGCACATCAGTTGAATTCCAAACTGTGCCAAGCTTCCATGATCATAAGCATATAAGAATATTCCTTTGCAAGTTACAATGATTTTATCAGTGATTATTATTATTCCGTAATAGTATTATGTATACATTTATTGTTTTAGCTAAAGAAGCTAAATATGCCACTGATGTTATATTGATAAAAATAAATACCATTACTTATTTTTTATTTTTAGTTTAAGTGTATTGACTGTGCATCAGTGTTATTTTAGTATTATTTATATATTATATTATATTATATTATATTATATTATATTATATTATATTATATTATATTATATTATATTATATTATATTATATTATATTATATTATATTATTATATTATATTATATTATATACTGTATGTAACAAAAAAACATTCAGTAATTTTTTATGGATATTTTTTGTCATATTTGTGTGTCGTTTTGTATTTGTGTGTATAAATATTTGTGTGTGTGTGTGTTTCTATTTAGCTTTGTATTTCTAATACACATTATTGTATAGGTCACTCTCAGCCCTTAAAGAGATAGTCCACCAAAACAGAAATTCCTATCATAATTTACTTACCCTCATATATATGACTTTCTTTCATTCTTTTGTTGAACACATAGAAAATATTTTGAAGAATTCTGGTAACCAAACAGTTTTGAGTCCTATTGACTTCCGTAGTATTTTTGTCCATATGTGGAGATCAATGGTTACCAGAATTAATTTTTTTGGGGGGTGCACTCTCTCTTTAAATGTGGTAAAGTCACTATAATGCCTGCTTTCTTGTGGTTATGTTAAAGCTTGTACACTGTATGTTGCACTACCGCTGTTGTAAAGTGCTCTTTTAAATGTACATATGGTTGACATACGATGTGGACATGTCGCACTGTTTGTAAATAGTTTTGCACATTAGCACTCATGAATGGATGAAATACACCATATGGCTGTGATCATTTTAAAAGCCTTTTAACATAATGGTGTTGGAACAACTGAGACACAAAAAGTGTGTGTGTGTGTGTGTGTGTGTACGCGGGACCATATTCCCTACAGATCCCACAAAGCAGAATCAGTGATATTGATGAACAACCACTCATGCACATCTAATGATTCAGTAGAGACCAGAGGTTAAAGGTCATCCAGCACAATGTAGTTGGTGTTTATGTGGGTCAGATTTTGTCCCCACAAGAATAGTAAAACCTGAAATCACCTACGCTGTGCGGTCCTGCCAGTGTTAGCTCTCTGTGAAGAAAACGGCTTAGTAAACATCCTAAATAATGTCTTAATGAGAAACTAAAACAGCAGAAAGGTTTATATGAGGGCTAGATTTAGAGGTAGAGGAAAGAAAATGTCATTATCTCAGTGTAAAAACAACACAAGTCAGTGAAGAACAAAACAAACTTGGTGGCGCTTGTGTGTGTGTGTGAATCAAAGTGAAATAACGTGACCTTTTTAAGGGTTTTCCACACTTAATTGCTCTTTCCAAAGCACAAAAACATTTAAACCCTTGTGAAATGTGTCCAAACAACTAGAGGCAAAGAACAAGCCAGCAACAACAACAGTATCTCTATCCTTCTCTCCTTATTACAGTGGAATTAATTAGTAGCAGAAACTGTAAGCAATATCATTAGCATTCACAGTAAATATGTAGGTGTCCTCAGGCTTCTCAGACTCAGAGTACAGATCCATCTGCGGTTGGAGGACACATTCCTGTTGGGGTTTTTTTTTCAGTGGTAATCTGTTTTCTAATTGTGTTTAACTTCTTTCCACAGCATTTGGAAAGCAATTTTCCTTATCTGAAATATGTGAACGCTCTCTGAACTGCTATGACTCTTTTCACAGAATTTTATACAGGAGGGACTCAATATAAAACTTATCAGCTTTGCTCATGAATATTAATTATGTGACAGGACATTGGACCAGGACTCTGATTGTCAGGGCAGGTTGCATTAGACATAATAGGATTAGCACTTACTGTGTGTATTATTATGCACTATTATATAATACAATATTTATGAATCGTTTGAATTAACTTTTACTTTTATACTTTTAGTTTTAATTTTGTTATGTGCTTTTGTCGATTTTATTTAAATGTATTTTTATTTTATTCATTTTAGTACTTTAACTTATTAATGACTTAACTTGCCAAACTTTTAGTGAGCTGCCATGCAAGATGTCTAATTTTCCATAATATTGATATTTTATTTTCATTCCGATATATTTTAATTAACAATTAGCAAATTAGCATGTTGTAATTTTACTTTTAGTTTACAATAACAAAGTTGTGTGTGTTTGTTCATTCATTCAATCAAAAAGAGAAAAAACAACATCAAAGTGCATATATCATATTAGCCTGTAACATCTATGTAGGTGGTCCACGTGACGCATTCATAATGTGAACAAATCATTCTTTTCTTTGAATTGTTCATGTTTTTCAGTGAATCAGTTCAAAAACAGAATTGAACTGATTCAGTTCTTGAGTTCAACTCACTGATTCAGTGATCCAGTCTTAAGTGGTTAACTGTTCACTGTAATGTATTATCAGTGAGTAATGATGATGCATATTCCTGTTACACACAAAAATCTATCATATGACTTGGAATATAGCACAAAGTTGTATATACCAAGCTTGTGATGCTTTTGTATCCATTGGAAGCCTGATTCTTTATTCATTGTAATTGCTTTGAAAAGAGCAGGCAGGATATTTTAGAAGAAATAAAGTCATACAGGTTTGTAACAACATAACAGATTTATTATTTTTGAGTGAACTTTCGCTTTAAGACAGCTTGTTTTTGGACTCTGCATGGAGAAGACACAGTGATGTATGTCTTTGTCCTTTCTTCATGTCTCAGAGGTCCTCTGTCTCTAACTCTTCCGGGAAAGTGATGGACACGTTCCTGCCTGTGTTTTGGTGTCTGTTTCATCCATCCATACTTCATATTTTGGCTCTTTTGTTTGGGTGCCCCTAACATCTCTGTCTTCCATCTCAGCTAGTCATTTTTCCACATTTTGACTTCTGAATTCTCTCTGTTTCTTTATTTGTCAGTGGTGAGGCGATATCCAGTGTTTGTGGGCCGAGCGCATCGCTCTTACACCCGTCAGGAGCCGCTGTATATTCAGACCGTCCTGAAAGTCAACCGTACACTCTACATCGGAGCCAGGTAATGCCAACAACTCAACAATACACGCTTCAAATTATAAATTATTTTTCATTATATTCTGCATATTGCTGCACGGACTGTACTAAGGAAGAAGTGAATTACTCTCTGTTGTAATCATTTTTATTTTGGTATTATTAATATATTATTATGTTTTTAATTACATTTTTAAGTTAGTAAAAATTATAATATTTAAAAAAAATATTTAATAAAAAAATAAAATAATATTTTATTTTTATATAAAATGTTTTAGTTTCATATTTTTCTTTTTAAGCTTTTGCCATTTTATTGGTATTTTATTATTATTACTATTTTATTACTATTAGATTTAATTTATTTTTATTGCTTTTTATAGTTTTTATTTATTTCCAGTTATTGATTTTAGTGCTTTCACTTGCCATGGCAACATTTCTAATGTTTGTTTAGTTTTTCATCTCATATTTTTAGATTTTAGATTTCAGCCACATGTCAATTAACCAAAATCTTTTACCATAATTATCTCGACAACATTTTAAGTCATCAAGATGTTAATTTGAGCTTTAATGCCACCCACTCTATTCACGCAGTAACATCACCGTTTGGTTTTACATTCTGAATTAATATAACATGAATATAATATCCTCTCTGTTACTAAAACCTTTCTATTTCGCTACACCATCTCAGTACCTAATTGGTCTTAAACGGAAATGACAGGTTACACAATGAGAAAATGTCATTAGGTTTCAAAGCTCTGACATGAACACCCCGTCCTTATAGCTCAACACAATCAGCCCGTATAACAGCATGTTCTCTCCACACAGTCTGAGTGTTTGACGGGAAATCTGTGTCCAGTTTGACTGGTGTTACATTTAGTTACATCTTTGAAATCGGTCACATGGACAGGCCTTCAAAGGATTTGGACTCCCGAGGGAGTTGACATGTGGTCCTGGTTTGGCGGTGGTTGAAAGTTAAACCCCTGTTCGCTGACCTTTAACCAGCCGCTTAAACACTTGCCTTCTCTAAAGCTAGAGAACAGATATAGTCTATCTTGGGTTTCTGAGCGCTCTTATAAACTCTCTTACACATTCTGGAAAGTTGAAACTCTTATAAACAGGTTACTGTCACCACAAAACTCTCCAGAGCTGAGAACTCAGATTTAGACTGTTCTCATAGACAGGTTGATGGATATGTTTTATCAAAACCCTGTGTATTATGTGCTGAAATATATCTTCACAGACTCTCTATCTTGTCTCAGTCACATGATTTAGGCTGTAATTTGATTTGCATACTTCTAATATTCTCTGTGCTACATTATGTACTTCAATGCCAGTGGGAAAATATTCTTGAGTAAGATTGAGTTATTGTTTACATGACTGTTGTTTTGATATTATTTATATAGTTATATAGTATTATATAGTTATTATTTAATTATTATATATATATATATATATATATATATATATATATATATATATATATATATATATATATATATATATATATATGTGTGTGTGTGTGTATATATATATATTATTTTTATATTTATGTTTAGCTTTCATTTATATTTATTAAAATTTTAGTCATTTTAGTACTTCAACCTATACTTTCAGCTCAGTTCAAAATTTATAATTTTCATCCAATCTTTATATTTTATTTTATTTCAGCTTTATTAACAAAAATAATCATTAATATGTTTTAGTTAATAATAACAAGTAGTGCATGGCAATTGCATTGGTAAATTTGTTTAGCAAAATATTAGATTGTTTGACGATGTCTTCAATTAATTTTATTTTACATTTTTATTTTTAAATTGTATTTTCATTTTTAATTAGTATTAGTTTTTTTTTTTTTTTTAAGCATAAACCTAATTTATTTTTAGTAGATTTATGCTCAAAACAAAAAATGGGATAAACCAAATATATTTAATAAATAGTAGGTATGTTTACTGAAAACAACTCTCATTGCTTCTCAAGTAAATGTATTTTTAGTAAATTTGTTTATAAAGTAAATAGGGTTGTTTTTTTTTTGTTTTGTTTTTTACTGATTAAAATGTTTTTTTGTTTTTTTTTTGCTTGTTTTTTATGTTTGTGTGTTGTGTAATGATTCAATATTTTAATGTTAAATTAAGGCCCATTTTCATTGTTACTACTAATGCTGGTCTTCGTATGCGGTGTGTGTGTGTGTGTGTGTGTGTGTGTGTTGCTGCAGGGATGACCTTTATCGAGTGGAACTGGACCATGTATCTGGAGATGAAATGTTCTACAGCAAGGTGAGCCCTTGTACCGCTGTCTCTCTCTCTTACACTCACACACACACACACACACACACACACACACACACACACACACACACACACACACACACACACACACACACACGCATAATTGCGTGTATGAGCACCTTGTTTATTTTACCTTGAATGTAGGTAATGATTTTACTCCCTTGTTGTTTCACAGAAAAGGACGTGGGAATCCAATAAGAATGACATCCGCATCTGTAGAATGAAGGGCAAACATGAGGTGAGCGTTCAATGCCAAATAACACAAAGTTTTTTTCACATTTCACGGCCCTTTTAGCACCGTCTTAGCGAGGAAATTCATTCACAGCACTCTGAGTGATTTACTGTTGCCAGGAGCTCAATGTTTCAAACCTGTGGCAGAGCTGGATACAGTCGCATACAAATAAATTCTCCCAGAGAGTAAATGCACAATATAGGGATTTGGCTTATTTCTGCAGTTTGACAAGGAATCGTCACTCGGGCCTCTCAGCGGATGCTTTTAGCCTTATTGCGGACCATTACTTACAGCCTTGGATGTTATTGAGGGATGTGGATTTTCCTGTTATTTGCTTGTGTTTTTAACTTCTGCTGTTATTAGTTCACTTTTATGACTCTCGTTGTTTTATCAAGTATGCTACCTTTCCTGTCTAATGCAACTTGATGCGTAAACAGCATTCAAACACTTACAGTCGCATTTATGTATTTAACAGACACTTTTATTTAAAGTGTCTTACAATAGAGAACAATAGAGCCAACAATATTCATAGTATGCAATGCCAACTTCATTCGAAAGATTGAAAATGTTTTTTTTTGCTACTTCCACACATCCTTACGTAAATCCAGAAATATCATCCAAAAATAACCACAGCTCTGAAATGAGGTGTATTGCTCTTCTTTAGCATGCCGTATTTCAGTGTAGTTGACATTAATCTGGGTCTGTGTGCTTTTATATCAATATGCAATTTCAGTTATGTATTTGAATTCATTCCTAGGCAAAATTAATGAGGCTCTTTGTAGAATTTTTTTCTTAATGCAATTACTGTAGTGATACAGTTCATGGAAAGCTGGTGGTAAATGTAATTTTATTGAAAGGCAATATTGATGTACTTTTTGCAATAGCGGGTTGTGTGTATCACATACTGGCGTCTCCATTGGAAACAGTTTTGGCTTTTCTTCAGGACATTTGGACCTGACAGCTCCTGCAGCAGTTCACTTATGTTCTGCTCAATAATGAGCCATCTACATGCTGGTTTGGTAAAACAGGTGATACTCTTGCATTACATAATGAACGGCAGAAGTTAAGATGACTTTAAGACGGCGATTTGCCTCGTTAACAGGAAACATGGCCTTTTTATTACAAGAGATCTCTATTGAGGGATGGATCACGATGACCTAACAACTGACGAGTCATTTAGTGTGGCATGATTCATTGAAATAAAACTGAAATGCTCTTCCTATACTTGTAACGATAAGCACTTAAAACATTAATAAAAATTTTACAAAAAAAATTTTATAATCATATACCGTTTATAATCACAACATTTTGTTAAATCACTTTTTAAATGGCAGTTGCCATTATTATCAGAAAAATTGCAATTATATGTTTCCCCCAAAGCGATCAGTGAATTTTATTTTTCATATATATATATATATATATATATATATATATATATATATATATATATATATGACATCTGCTTTTAGCCATAGGTAATCAGAAAAACTTAGAACTATAAAAAGCAAATGAAAATGAGGAATGTTGCCTTTGCAAAAATTTAAATATTATCAAAATCACAAAAAATTACAAAAAGATCATTCAAAATATTATTAGATACTATAATAGTATTTATGTATTGTGCCAAATTGTGCAGCCCTACAAACAAGCACATTTTAAATGACAATTGCTGTTTTTATCAGAAAAAAATGCAGTTGTTTTCTCTAAAGTGATTAATGATTTTCCCTTTTTTTATTTATTTTGTTATTAGCATATTATATTTGAATTAGCATAATGACGTCATGCTTTTAGCCATAGATAGTTTGATTAGAAAAAGTTTTTTTTCCCCCGTTTAATTTTTTAGCCATAGATAGTTTGATTAGAAAAAGTTTTTTTTCCCCCGTTTAATTACTCTTCAAATCATCACTGCTGCAGCCATGCCATACAGTTTCAGACATCTTTGGACTTTGTGTCGGTTCTTGTGCAGTTTTTTTGGAGCGCCCCGCTACGAGTATTGCATTTCTAAGACAGCATGAATGGGAAAATACCTTAACTTTTGAAAGCACATCTCGAGTCCCATGTATTTTGCAACTTAACTAGTCGATTTTGAAAATGTGTATTTTTTCACATCCCTTGATCTGCCCTGCACAAATAATTCTCCTGAACTCTGTTCAATATTCTCTTTAACTTGAGAAGATTTGAGAGTTTGCGAAGGCCTGTTTTGCAAGCCGCAGCCGGTTCTCATGTCTGAACCCCAGACTCGATTGTGTCTCTCTTTGATGTTTTTGTGATAAATCTGTTCTTATTCTTCAGTTCAGAGGCTAATTACCTTCTGCCTTCTGCCCACCTTCATAATGTAAGAGTCGTGCTTTCCCGCTCTTTTGCAAACCAGGCCGTTTTAATAGATGTGTATGACTGCAGGGGAGAGAACTTCAAGGGACTGAGTGTCTAACCTGGACAAGGATTATTGTTTGGCAAGAGGGAGCTTACAAATTAGACCTGTCTGCCACCCACCCACATGTTCGCAGAAATCTGAGACATCAAACACGCACCTGCGAATCTCTGCCTCCGGCAAGTTCTGCAACAGGCTCTCATGCTCTCCGCTTCTCGCTTTCTCTTTCTTGCTCTTTCTTGCTCTTTCCGTGTTGTTTTTGTTCGTGATCGCTAATTACCTTAAACTATAAACTGTTTTTTCGCAGCATTCGCCTCTAATTGTGTGAGATTGACAGAATATTAGCTCAGACGGACCAGAAATAAGTCCGTTTGAGACACACGCCCAATTATCCGTCCTTCTGTCAGAGATCTGACCGCACACCTCCACACACCACTGATAGCAGACCTAAAACTGAGTCCGGGTTTTGCACTTCAAATGCTCTGGAATGATTAGATGGACTTTGGAAAGTGCTGTCAGATGAAATGTGTTTGATCTGACGTAGCATGTGTTCCTGCAGTAATTGTGTTCTTGCTGCTTGATTTAAGCTGACATGATTTCATATTGAGGGAGGAAATTCAATATCCTTAATCTGACTCCTCACACACACACACACACACACACACACACACACTTACTACAGTGAGGGTCTATAAAATAGCATTGTGTTCATGCAACGAGAATTTTTAAAACTAAGACAATTAAAAACTAATTTTGTTCATTGAAATAAAGCTGAAATTAATAAGAAATAGCAAATGTATATTAAATATAAAAATTATACTTACTGTATATAAAACAAAAGGAGAAATGTTGTCCTGGCAATTAACTGAAAAGTACTAAATTGAAGTTGAAGTGCTAATATTACTAAAATGACAACTGAAATAAATGCATTAAATCTAAATAGAAATATTTAAAAAGAAACGAATAAAAATAACAATCACATAATAATACATTTGCTAAAATCAAAACTGAAATGTTAGAAGAAAACATTTAAACCTAGAATTAAATATAACAAACAAAAATGACAATTAACTGAAATATAATATGTTGAAGTTGAAGTGTTAAAACATAAAACGAACACTAAAATAAATGAAATTAAATATTAATATTTTTTAAAGTAATAACAATGACAAAATAATGTAACAAATTTACTAAAATTGCAAGTATAATTTCAATGAAAACTGAAATATTAGATGAAAAATTAAAATAAGAAATGTTGCCTTGGCAGTTAACAGAAATATAATATGAAGTACCAAACTTACTAAAAAAGTAAAACTAAAGTAAATCTAAAAAAATAAAAATAAAAAATAAACTGCATAATTTTTTATGCAAACTTACTAAAATGAGTAAAATGAAAACTGAAATAAATTTATTAAAATAATAATAAAAATCACAAATTACTCAAACTTAAACCAAAATTACAATAAAAATAATAATAGTATAATATAATAATAATAATAGTATTTAAAATGTTTTCCTTTCTGTATGCACAGATAAACAACTTAAAACTGGAAAGTAATTGCACCGCACCTGGTATAAAAATGACCAGTGCAAAAAAGCGTTGGTGGTAGTGCATTAAATCACAATAACATCTTCAGAGGTGGATAAATGGATCATTCATAATTCATATGAAGACGCAGGAGTTGAATTACTGCATTTGGCTGTCACTCGTGCAGTTTTGATTGGCTTTTTATGAAGTGCAAGATAAACAGATTTCTACAGTAATAACACAGTGACTACAGCAAGATCACATCTGCTGCCGGTGATACTCCTATAGGGAGTATAGAAACGTGTGTGTGTGTGTGTGTGTGTGTGTGTGTGTGTGTGTGTGTGTGTGTGTGTGTGTGTGTGTGTGTGTGTGAGATGTAATAGATACACTCACATCCTTTCGAGTATCTGTTCTCTCTCTCGATGAGTTCCAATTGTCATTTTTATTGGCTTGAAGGGCACTGCAGGAAGAGAACTTCATTTGTGGGGTCGTTCTGAATGAAAATGAGCAACGGGGTCCCTTCATGAGCGGTTCACTGAATATCTTTTTGCTCGGCCCTGAAGTAAATTGTATTGCTCTGATATTGCTGTTTTATAGCTCAAGGCACTTGAGCAGGTATGTCTCAGATGTTTTGTCAAAAATGTCTTAGGAGAAATCAAATAGGCACAGTGAAATAATTGTTAGGAGCTATAAAACTACAGGAAAAAGTATGTGAACCCTTTGATTTGTGTTTTTGTTTTTTGCATCCATGCATTGAAATTTAATCTAAATTTCAGCTTGTTGTGTGTAAACATTCACATTTACTCTATTCATGTTTACATGTTTATGATTTCTCTCTTGTGTATGCTCCTTTATGTGTCTTAAAGAGACTGTGACCCTAACCGTGACATTAAATAATGAAACTTTTTTTTTTGTAATGGAACAGTTTATTAAACCTTCAGGCAAAATATTGTATATGTGTTTTCTGTTTAATATCATATTTAATGCATTAGACTTACGGCTCGAATAGTATGATATAGTGGGAATATGAAACTCCCTATACGCAAATTTACATATGTGACCCTGGACCACAAAACCAGTCTTAAGTCGCTGGGGTATATTTGTAGCAATAGCCAAAAATACACTGTATGGGTCAAAATGATAGATTTTTCTTTTATGCCAAAAATCATTAGGATATTAAGTAAAGATCATATTCCATGAAGATATTTAGAAAATTTACTACTGTAAATATATCAAAACGTCGTTTTTTATTAGTAATATGCATTGCTAAGAATTAATTTGGACAACTTTGAAGTCGATTTTCTCAATATTTTGATTTTTTTGCACCCTCAGATTCCAGATTTTCAAATAGTTGTATCTCAGCCAAATATTGTCCTATCATAACAAACCATACATCGATGGAAAGCTTATTTATTCAGATGATGTATAAATCTCAATTTTGAAAAATTGACACTTATGACTGATTTTGTGATCCAGGGTCACATATATTAAATGTCCATATATGAAATATATTGTCATATAAAGTAAATATATAGTAAAAACATATTAAACATATTACAAATTGGAACAATTTAATTTATCACAATTTCAAGCCAATACAAATATATACTGTATGTATGTATGCATAATACATTTTTAGATATAAATGACATGTACATGTTTATCCATCTTAAAACCTCTCAATACATCTTGATATTATATGTTAATATAAAATATAGACATTTTAAAAATATTACAAAACAGAATTTTTTGTATATACAGTGGAATGCGAAAGTTTGTGAACCCCTTGCAGAATCTGTGAAAATGTGAGTAATTTTAACAAAATAAGAGAGATCATTCAAAATGCATGTTATTTTTTATTTAGTACTGTCCTGAGTTTTTACATTTAGTCCACAAGACATAAAATAGCTGAACTTATTAAAATAACCCCATTCAAAAGTTTGAGAACCCTTGGTTCTTTATACTGTGTGTGGTTACCTGGATGATCTACAACTGTTTTTTTTTTTTGTTTGTTTGTTTGTTTGTTTTGTGATGGTTGTTCATGAGTCCCTTGTTTGTTCTGAACAGTTAAACTGAGCACTGTTCTTCAGAAAAATCCTCCATGTCCTCAGATTCTTCAGTTTTCCAGCATCTTTTGCATATTTGAACCCTTTCCAGCAGTGACTGTATGATTCTGAGATCCATCTTTTCACGCTGAGGACAATTGAGGGACTCAAACATAACTATTAAAAAATGTTCAGACATTCGCTGATGCTCCAGAAGGAAACACGATGCATTTAAAGCCGTGAAAACGGCTGAAATCATTTGAATAGGATGAGGATGTCCAAATTATTTCTTATTTTGTTGAAATATAATTTTTTTCTTTTCCCATTAAGTACTGCCCTTCGCAAACTTAAATGTGCATATATAAATAAAATATTATATATTGTTGATATATATGGTTGCTACAAATACCATATAAAAATCATGATATAGATATTATTAACAATTATTAATTGATAATTATCAACAAGGGCAAAAACACCTTTATGGTCCTCAGAGGCCCAAACTGAGCAAAAGTATGCAATTTGATGGAGTTGCTGATATTTATATGTCAAAAGTAAGATACAATTCTTATAGCTTTATATCGGTATAACAGAAAAATTGCATAATATACATATAAATGTCAGTTTATGCATATTAATATCACTTTATATATCCAAATAGTATGTCTTAATAAGATAATATTTAAATACTTATTTTTATCTTTACAATCCTCTGTAGTTCTAGGGGGCAAAACATATAATTCTATGAAATACGATAATGATTGAGAGATGAACATATAAATGTTGCTTAAAAGCCTGATCATATTTGATATTGATAATTTAACATGATTTTTCTCAAATTCTCCATTATATATGGACAATCAAGTAAACCTACGTTGCTTCAGTCCAGTAAGTGTTCATCTTGAAATATTACCAGCAATATAAAAGTTATTACGCTTACTTTATAAAAATCAGTAAAGTTTTCACAGTAAAAAGGTACGTAAACCATAAACTGAAGGTGGAGGTTTTTACAATTGTACTAAAAGACTTTTTACTTGAAACATCTAAACTATCAATCAGACAACAGAAGGCATGCAGTAGATGGTGTACGACAAGCTTTTCAGCAAAGTTTTGATCCTTTAGACGAATCTTTTGTACGAATCTGTACTTGTATGAAAAGTACTAAATGTGCCGTAATCTGACAGCAAGTGATTTTAGTGCAGAAAGAAGTGAAAAGCAATTGGAGTGAGAGGAACGGGAGCGAAAGAAGACACGCAGAGAGAGAACAAGGAGTGGTGCAGAGTGAGGAAGGTGAGAAGAAAGACAGGAGAGTGAGGGAGTAAGCGAGGAGAAGTCAGACTTTGATCAGAGCAGAAAGGAGTCTGCCGGGGTACGGGATCGTATACTGCCTTGTCACACGCTCTAATCTGAAGGATAAATCTTGACACTTTTTTGATGGTGTTTCACAGAGACCTAAAGCACATGTGCTCTTCCCCAGAGCGAAACCTGCTTTTTACACCTCTGACGGGCGTACGGATCGACCCGCTCTCAAACCTGCATCTCTGATGAATTCAATTTTACAGTTTATGAAGCGGAACGTAAGATCTCCCCACCCCTGCAGAGAGTTTACAGCACACTCACACAGCTGGGCCCTTCTGCTCACGTTCAGCTGGATGTTTATGATGTACCTGCGAGTCCGGATGGGAATAGATGGGCTTCAAGATAACGTGGTGCCAAAATTTAGCTTATTTTCTTTCTTAATAAATGTCCTTAGTCTTAATTTAGTCTTCATTAGAGTACATTATACTAATGAAAAAATGTCCATCAAAAAATCTATTTACTCAGTATCTATTTACTAAAACAGATTTCCTATCCTGATGATGTAAGCAAGGCCTTGTGGGCAGGGAAACATAATAAGTAGATTCAAGTAGATACTGAGTGTTGCTTGTCTGTGCAAAACATCGAATGAAAGGGGCTCTGGGTGGTTTTTTGGGCTTTGCCAGGTTCCTAGGAATTTTCCAGTAGGTTACTAGGAGTTTGCTAGGGCCAGTGTTGCCAAGTCCACAGTTTTCCAGCAAAATTGGGCTACTTTTTGTACTGTTGCTGCAGGTTGTTTATTTAGTCCATGGGATGAAGCAAACCACCCCGTCCCCTGGAATGCAATTTCGGCCAATTTCCCCTGTGCTAGTTTTGGTCCAGATTGGGCTAGTTTTTAGTAGCAGTTGGGCCATTTTTTTAAGTAGACCTGGCAACCCTGGCTAGGGCATGACTAGAGCTGGGGACACACTATACAACTGGAACATTCTAAAATTGAACTCAACACACTTAAAGTTAAACTATTTCCATCGACTGGAGCAGATTCTAGTCTTTGACAGTCAGAGAGTAGCACAAACCTAATGACTGAGTCAGTCCACTACACAACACACTTAAATGGGACATATGATGTTTCTAAAAAGAACATTATTTTGTGTATTTGGTGTAATGCAATGTGTTTACATGGTTTGAGGTTCAAAAAACACATTTTTTTCACATGCTGTACATTATTGTTGCTCCTCCATGCTCCGCCTTTCTGAAACATGCCGATTTTTACAAGGCTCATCGTTCTGAGAAGCGAGGTGTGGTCTGGTTGGCGAGCTATCCGGTGCGTTATGATTGGCCGAATACCTCAAGCGTGTGATGGAAATGTTACGCCCCTTCCCAAGTTGTGATGCCATGTCCCGGCCTTTTTACAGTCTATGGTCCCGGTGCGACGAGACTAAAACAATAAAATCCACTACAAGTGAGGCATTTGTTGCATTCAGTGAGGACATAATTACTGATTATAATAACTCATACGGTCTTTTTAAACATAACACCATGTCTGCATTTGTGATCGTAGAAATGCCAAACAAGCACTACTCTACACAGCTCAAAACTCGGGTTTGAATAGTCAGTAGCAAATTCTTTATATATCGAAACGTACTTACAGGCTGTGAGTCAAGTCAAGTCAAGTCACCTTTATTTATATAGCGCTTTTAACAATACAGATTGTGTCAAAGCACTTAACAGTATCAAATTGGAGGATAGAGTGTCAGTAATGTATAATGATAAGATTAAACACTCAATTTTCAGTTAAAGGCATTTCATTATTGAATTCAGAGATGTCATTTTCTAGCTCAGTTTAGTTTAAATAGTATCTGTGCAAGAGAAGGAGGAGGAGGAGAAGCACTAGACTGTCCTTGCGACGTTGGAATTGCTGTTTACGGCCATTCATAGTGTTCACATTGTAGGCTACTCTCTCCCAGGATCAGGAAATAGTCCTCCGTAAAATGCGCTGCACACACTCAAATATTTGCGTTGTACTGTTCTGGAACAGTGTTGTAAATATAACTTAACCACTGATTTCTAGTTGTGTACTCTTTTGGAAAGCCAAACAAAGTACTTTCGCTTTCACAATGAAACAGTATCTCCACGACATGGCGTCTGCAACAACAATACTACATCGAGAATAAAAGTTACAACCTTCTTTCATTGCGAATACGTTTGGGTGGTGTTATGCAAATCTTCCCACACCGTGACATAGACATGTGGGGTCGTGTTTGAATGAGCCATTTTCAGGGATCGTATCTATGCACAAACAGCTTGTAACACTCCAAAGAGAAAGGAAAGCTTGAAATCGCATCATATGACCCCTTTAATGACTGGTGCAAGTCACGACTGGGCATTTTCTGCCAAAAAAAAAAAAAAATCTCATGATAATTTAACTGCATACAAAAACAAACATAGATGTCAACAGACAGCTAGCAATATGTATTTGCTGTGCAATTTGTGCAGAAGACAGGAAAAAGTTTAAAAATCCTACCCACTCAGCTGCTCCCATCCCACCAAAGACAACACTGCAGACAGCGGTGCTTTTATTGAATTATTGAAACATTCAAGGTTTGTTTTTCTTAGTTTGTGCTAAACAATATCTATCCTCTTATGTTGGTGCTGAGTTGACTTGTCTTTCATGTCTTTTCATTTCTTCATTGCAACATTTCTAGCACTGTTAAACTTGTAGTCAAGCAATAATATATTCGTTATTCTCATGTATCTCTACAATCAGGTATTAAGATACTGCAGGTACCTTATCAGATACCAGTCTGGTACTGCTCCAGGTGTGTGTTCACGGTGTGTTTCTTCACTACTCCCCGCTGTGTGTGTGTGCACTTGGATGAAATAAATGCAGAGCATAAATTCCGAGTATGGGTCACCATGCTTGGCCACACGTCACATCCTTTCCTCCCGTCCTTTCCTTAAAAACAAATAGGTTCTGAGCAAAAACAGTAGGATTTTTTGTTGCAGTTCCAGAATTGCCAGTTAGAATTAAATAATTACTGCTCAATTTATTCAGACACAACAGTCGTTTAAAAATGCTATTTTTCTATTTAATTTGTTTTAGTAGTCTACAGCAAACGTTAATGCTTCCCGTGCTATTTAATGGCGCTGTGAACACTGCTCTCCGACAGCTGACAGAAGAGCTGCAGAGGTATTCAATGCACTAATTTCCTCATCCATTTGACACAAAACTATAATATATATAATTTAATTATTTTATTATTTTAGTGTCATTTAAAAAAACAAAACAAAAACTGCAGATCGAAATAAAAGAATTCTTGATAATGTTTTTGAAATGATAGAAATCACTAACTATTCTTAATTTACTTCACTTTTTTCAACTGCAGAACAAAACAAATAGCCTAAAACCTTGTAATGTGAACTTATGAAATAAAAGAAACAGCAAAACAAGAAAATATTTGACAAAATTAATGAATTATGTTTGAAAGTGAATGCATGTCCATTGCATAGCCGCACATACAATCACTGACATCAGTTGCAAATATTAGACATTTAGAAAACTCTTTGTGAAAATGACTGGCAACAACTGTTTCTTGAATATTTAAGATTTATTATCTTTCAACCCCACACACAATACAACTTCATCTGCCGACCGAGCCCAACTGAAAGAGACCCGGTCCGTCTGGGAACGATCAGTCGTCAAGCCCATTACATTCATTCAATTACATTCAGTTACATTCATGATAGTTAGAAAAGTAGTAGTAAATCTCTCCTCATCAAAGAATGAGCAATAGTTTCTAGTTGCCTTCTGTAAACCAGCAATAGCTGCCTTAGCAAGCACCGTTAATATCATTGCCTTACATTACAATCCAATCAAGAACATAAAATCAAAACATCCAGCCAGACAGTACATTATTCAGAGCTAAATATTCAGTTGCACTTGAAAATGTCACATGACGAAGTTAAATTTATTGTAAACACTGTCTAATGTTCCTCTTAACACACTTTTCTGGCTGGGTTCAGTTTAGGGTGAAGATCAGCCGTATTGTCTTCTAATTGGTGGGTAATTATGAGCAAACTGTTGCTTAATTTTGCTGCCATTATTTGCATTGTATCCTGATGATCACTCAGAAAAACACACAGAGGGAAGAAACTGACAGTGTTTATGTGGTAATGTTAGAGCATACCTCAACATATCTTTCACAGCATCCAGGTGGAAATACTCAAGATAATAAGAGGTGAAAGGTTGCGTCATTTTATATGCTCTCACACACACACTACAGCTTATCAAAAATGAAAAGATCCCTGTCCTTCTTGCTATTCAAACACATCCACGCACACACTGTAAGTTGATCTGTCACTAGGGAGTGTGTGTTTAATGCTGTGAGCAGCTTGAATGCATTTGTAACGACATCTCTTGTGCAAACACATGCACACAGTGAACGGTGGACCTGCATCTGTAACAACACATAGACCCTCGGCAGTCCTGCTAATCACCTCAAAGAGCCTGACCTCAGTGTCGGCCCCCCTCGGGTTTCAGCTCCACCAGGAGGCCCAGTCAATCTCAAGAAGCAGAGCGGTGAATGGGCCCTACGGTGGAGCTGCGTGGTGGGGCCCACATGCAGAGGTTTCAGCAAAATACACAAAACCACTTCAAAACGTTCCATTGATGTCCGTCAGGGAACAAAGGCATTCCTGATGCATGAGTGTTCGCAGCTGGCAATCCAGTAGCTTTCAGGACTTCTTTTATAGCTGGACCCACGTCGTGATGCATTCAAGTCCAGCTACTTCCTGTTTCTGTGCTACACAAAGACATGCAGCAACATTGTACAAATCTAGCCCAAATAAAATGTATGTTTTTGGGTGATGCCAGCAATGTGGGCTCTGTGGCGGAGCTGCAAGCTGGGACCTACTTATCTGCTGTCTTCCAAAACAAACACAGCTCTCAAAATAATGATGTCTGGGGGAAAATGACTTGTGAAGCTGTGTCAATATTTACAGCCTTATTCTTTTGTCCATCTTACCCTACCCTTTCATGTCTGACCCAACACACACACACACACAAACACACACACATGCTGTTTTTGTTCATCTCTCTCTCCTTCACTCAAATTTTAATTAGGATTCAAATGACTTTTTTAAATGACATGAAAGTCAAATGCTGCCAAGCTATTGTGATTTAAAGAGGATCCGCCTGGCAAAATAAATACAGAGAGTCTGATATCATCACCGCTGTTTCCACACAATAATTAATAAGAATAGTCATTTCTATAGTGTTTATTCATTTTGAGATAACATAATTATACAAACTCTCTCTCTCTCTCTCTCCCCCTCTTTCTCTCAGTTTTAATCCTAATATATTTTGTTTATTTTCAAGTTTAAATTATGATTTGAAGCCCAGATTTTCAATGTGCCACAGACTCTTGGATATGTATCATGTTATTCCTTCAAAGTATCTTGGAAAATGCTATAACGAAAACACTGTAGTATAAGAATATAGTAATCATTCACTCCCATGGTAAAATACTGAATACCAAAATATATCTGATGCAACCTCAAACCTCAGATTTGACAAGAAGAATGAATATATAATAAGTTTAAAACAAGAGTAATTTTTGTCTTTTTCTCTGTTTCCTTCAGGAGGAGTGTCGTAATTATATTAAGGTGTTGTTGAGCCATGATGGTGGGCTGTTTGTGTGTGGGACAAACGCTTTCAACCCGCTGTGTGCCAATTACACGGTGAGTGTTTCTCAATGCCTGCAGACTTCACCGTCTCTCCTGTGTTTACCCTCAGCAAACATGTAGAGCGTGTAAAGCACAGTTCTACACAAACAACATCCGTCTATATGTGGAAGAAATTCAACAGGAGCTCATTATTTTCTTTTATTTTTTATTGCAAAAAAAAAAAACAGTTCAATAATGCTGTGCATTGCTGATTCAGTTACATACTCGGTGTTGTTTGCAACATGTCGCCCACCTCACAGTTTTACTACTAAACTAACCCAGGTGAAAAACAAGTACATAATGTACTTAAAGTGCTCTATTTTCGTGCACTAATTTTGTGCTTAATATATAAAAAATGATCCTTTAGTACTTCTTAAGGTCAACTTAAGACCATCTAAGTGTACTCAACTGTGCTATATGTGTGTGAAAATAGAGCACTTTAAGTACATTATGGAAGTGTACTTGTTTTCACCTGGGAAATTTTCTCTAACAGTCCAGTCATTAAAGAAATGCTTTGTGAGTCAGATCCACTGAATCATTAGAAAGAACTGGTTCAGTTGGACTCATACAGTGTGCATGTTTACAATGGATTAACAATAATGAAAGTGGATGAGCATTGATGGAAGGCCAATCGACTTAATGATTAAAACTCAATAAATGGATGCACATAATTACATTGGAGGCTTCTGAGGAGATGATGCTTGTTTGAATTGAATCGAAAGTATGAATGTGTATGTAAATTGTTTTGTGAGTGAATCTTTTAGGAACATGTCTGAATTATATCACCCCAAAATCAAAGGGAAAAAATAAGAAATTGTTTTGAATAAAGAAAATTAAGCATTAATATGGAAGCCAGTTTCCGCCATGGAATAAACCTAGGGATGCGACGATGTATCGGCGGCCGATATTTATCGGCCAATTTTTGAATAATTTAGAGCCATCGGCATATCAAAAATGGCATGAAAAGGGCCGATACCGATGGTTTACTAAATAACTGCATGGAGACAATGAGTTGCATGTCTGTTGCAAAATCCAACGGTTTTCTCTGGGCAGGATAATTAAATACTTGTCAAAACAAAATAAAATCTGTACAAAATATATGTGAAATGACCGTGCTCAGTTGTAAATTCAGTATGTCGCAATGGCGATTCACCATTATCCGTTAGTATGCGTCTGTGAACGCACTCTGTGAACGCAGGGTACGTAAAATGGAATAGGCTTACACACGAAATATATTTTGATTCATTAACAGATTAATACGTATCATCAACCTTCACATTGGCTATATCAGTAATAATAATACGATGCGCGATTTGACATTATTGAGTATATTGCAGAAATCAAACAAAAGATACAGATTGCGCGCATACATTACGTAAAGAAGTCCAGTAGGTTAGACTAGTGCACGTGCAAGTGCATTCTTTCACTGCATGATTCAGTATTAAAATGCATGAAGAATGATCAGAAAATTCAAGATATGAGGGCAGAAAATGTAACCTATATATTTATATAATTTCATACAATATCACACGAAGATCAAGCGACGCTTTTTTGATCCAAAAATCATCATGATTATGTGATTTTATAACAGTTCAAAGACGTTAGGCTAATATTAAGAGACTTAGGTTTTAGACACCATATTGCCTGTTTTTGCTCTATTTCACCAACAAAAATAACTCCAAACCCAGCCACAGCTGTTTTGCGTCTCTGAGCAACATGACTGAATTTCTTTCCTGAATGAATCAACCGTTTAAATGATTCGGTTCAGTCGCAATGACTCACTCATTAACAGTGACTTGATGCCACCAACTTTTGGTTTTAATTTCACATTTAAAGTATTCTTTTTAGTTTTTTTAATAATTTCAAACATCAGTATTCAATGTTTTATGTACGTTCAAAACATTATTTATTCATTTGTAACTGTAGGTTAAAGCATCCCATGTCCCTCAGAGCTGCATTAAACAGTGGGTAAATATATCTATTGCACTTCAGATGCACTTCAGATGTTTCTTCTGCATCGCAAAGATTAATTTTGTTGATACTGATTTCATTTGTTGGTGTCTTATTATACTAGTTATTATACTAGGGGAAGTCGTGGCCTAATGGTTAGAGAGTTGGACTCGTAATCCAAAGATTGCGAGTTCGAGTCTCGGGCTGGCAGGGATTGTAGGTGGGGGGAGTGACTGTCCAGCGCTCTCTCCACCTCAATACCACGACTGAGGTGCCCTTGAGCAAGGCACCGAACCCCCAACTGCTCCCCGGGCGCCGCAGCATAAAGGGCTGCCCACTGCTCTGGGTGTGTGTTCACGGTGTGTGTGTGTTCACTGCTGTGTGTGTGCACTTTGGATGGGTTAAATGCAGAGCACAAATTCCGAGTATGGGTCACCATACTTGGCCGTATGTCACTTCACTTTCACTTTCACCTTTCACTTTTTCACTTTTCACTTTCACTTTCACTTTTTTCACTTTCACTTTCACTAGTTGACTGAATAAATGTAAGAATTTGATTCAAAACGTGATGCACACTTTTAGAAAAAAAGGCTTTGTAAAGGGAAAAATGCCCATAAAAGGTAAATATCAATTTAAACTTGTTAAATTAAAATAAATTTCTATCACTGCTGTGAACTGACCACCACACAGAATATGAAAAATATCAAACACTTTAGGAATCAGCTGTCCACGGTAGTCCTTAATTAAGATATCAGCATAATAACACACTCAAAATATCGTCTAACTATTGCTATCGGAAAAAATCCCAGAAAATATTGAGATATCTTTTTTATCTTTATCGCACACCCCTAGCAGGAACAGATATGTTCAAATACCGATTAATTTTTTTCAGTTTTTAAGCCCTGCTTTATGCAACTGACCAATATCGGTATCAGTATCGGAATCGACCAGTAGTTGTTTGTTAAAATTGGTATCGGTATCGGCCAAAACAAATCCTATCGGTGCATCCCTAAATAAAACTAAAAATGATCAAAAAGAAAATTGTGACTTTTTCATTTTTCGCAATTATGAGGAAAAACTGTCTGAATTGCTAGACTGTAAATACAAAAATTGCAAGATATAAACTAGTAATTCTGAGAAAGAAAGGTTAGACTTAGCAAAATATAAACTGTTTTTTCTCACAATTGCAAGTTTGCTTCTCATAATTCTGACTGTTTTCTCTGAATTTTGAGAGTTTACACCGCACAATTCTTTTTTTTTTAGCCACACACTAAAAAAGTTATGCATGTGTATTTATACATAGATAATAAATATACACAATACACACACACACACACACACACACACATACATATATATATATATATATATATATATATATATTTTTTTTTTTTTTTTTTTTTTTTTTTTTTTTGGAATTTGTGGTGAAATTTCACATGAATACATAATAAGAATCACCCTTTTTTTGCAAGCAGATTTTCAGGCCACATCTCACATTTTGTGGTTAAATCTTCAAATCTGTGTTTTTATAGTATATTGCAACATCAGAACTGATTTATTGCTTCATAAAAAACTGAGAAAGCCTTTCTGGAGACAGTTTGGTAGGTTTGTTTGTGAGATAAATCGTCATGCGCTACAGTTGTGTTTGAAGTCTCTCTCACACATGCACACGCTCACTAACACTCTCGACTGTTGCTTGAAGCGTGTAGAAATGATAGCAGCACTTGTGAATGTGTTTGGAGATATGTGTGGTTTATAACAGCTATCATCCTCTCAGAGTGTCATATCCTGTCCTCACAAACAGTATGTGTGTGTGTTTGTTCAGAGAGACACTCTGGAATTGGTCGGCGAGCCCATCAGCGGAATGGCCCGATGTCCTTATGATCCCAAACACGCTAACGTGGCTCTGTTTGCAGGTAACTGACTGTCTTTTGTGGCAATGTAATGACTCTACCTCACATTATTTACATAATGGACTGATTTGTTTAGCACTTTTTAATCTGTGATAATAAGAGCCGTACACCTAGTGGATACACAGCATAATAATATTTAATATCGCCTCATTTATAGCTGTTTTATTTGCCTCCATAAATGCATTTAACCACCTCTTCTTAACATCGTTAAGCTCAAGGACTTTCCATTTGAACCCTTTGCCACATATATCATCGTGGCACAATGTCGATGCTCACTTCTGGTTATTGACCGCTGACCTCTGCCTTTTGACCTCAGAGGGCAGCTTGTTCACGGGGACAGTGACTGACTTCCTGGCCATCGACGCTGTCATTTACCGCAGTTTGGGAGAGAGTCCGGCTCTGCGCACCATCAAGCATGATTCCAAATGGTTCAGAGGTACTGTTTCATACATAAAATAAAACCCATGAATGCTTGGCAAAATACATTGTTTGTTTTTTTATTTGTGGCATAAAATGTTTTATTTATTTATTTATGAATTTAAACATTCCTAATGCACTAACAGTTTTCTGCTCTCATCTATCACAATAATGTACAGTATATACCATTCAGAAGATTTGGGGTTAGTAATAAAAATAAATAAATACTTTTATTCAACAAGAATTGATCAAAAGTTACAGCAAAGACATTTGTAATGTTACAAAAAAAAACTTTTTCAAATAAATGCTGTTCTGGACTTTCTGCTCATCAAAGAATCCTGAAAAAAATTATTCCACAAAAATATTTCCAACATATATAATAAGAAGAAATGTTTCTTGAGCGGCAAATCAGCATATTAGAATGATTTCTGAAGAAATAAGGCTGGAGTAATGATGCAAAAATTTCTACTTTGCATAACAGGAATAAATTACACTTTAAAATATATTCAAATATAAAACAGCTATTTAAAAAAAAAAAACTGTAGTAATATTTCACAATATTACTCTTTCATTTAGTAAAGCATTCATGAGCATTTTTCAAAAACATTAACATGATGCCAAAATTTTGCCAACCCTATTACTAGTGTAATTTTTTAAAATCTTGATTAGGGACTTTTCTCATGAAAAATTGCTATATGCAATTAATTGTGACTAGATTATTTTTACATGGTGTAGGGCTTGGCATTGCCAAAGTAATTCCTGTAGGAGTTATCAAAGCTCAGCTCCATTTAAACTGAGGTTTATGGATGTGCAAAACTACATATTTTCAACGTCAACTAGTCAGTGGGTTGTCTGATTTTTAAAAAGCCCTGTATAATTAGACTGTTTCATGTCTACTAACTAGACATGATCAGAAGCGGTTTTAACATCATGATATTTTAGACACTAAATGGCCTTTCAGTAGGACAACTGACAGATATTCAACACAGAAATAAGCTAAATGACTATGTTTTACAATAAAAAAAGGGAACGTTTTGTTCTAGCTGACTAGCTGACCATCCTCAGACATTCTTAGCTACACTCTTAAAAATAAAGCTCCTTTATTAGTATTGATGGTTCCATGAAGAACCTTTAACATACATGGAAATGTTCAATACCACAAATGGTTCTTTATTATGGAAAAATGTTCTTTAGAATTTCAAAATGTTCTTCACACTTAGAAAAAAAAAACAGTTGTTTTAGGCACTGTTCACTGAAAGGTTCTTTAAGGAACCAAAAATGGTCCTTCTATGGTATCACTGGTTTACTTCACTCTTAAAAAATAAAGGTTCTTTATTGGCATTAATGGTTCCTTTAAGAACATCCAAAGAACCTTTCCGTCACACAAAAGGTTCTTCATAATGGAAAAAGGTTCTTCAGATAATAAAAACGTTCTTCACACTAAAACGAACTGTTCACTGTAAGGTTCTTCTGTGGCATCACTGTGAAAAACCATAATTAGAACATTTATTTTTAAGAGTGTTATACTATATTTGTATATTTGAAACATTATTTTAGTGATTCAGCAACAGATTTAAACAAGGGACGAGTCAAACTTATTTTCTGTTCATCAGAATAGATCAAAAGCTGCACTTAACCTGGATTATTCCTTTTAAAGTCCATTTTTTCAGTTTAGTAAAAATGAATCACATTCGTGTCATTCTGCAATCTACCTGTCAGCCTGAAGTAGGGTTTTTTAGGTAGATTTCCAAATAGTTTCAGGAAACAGCTCACAGCACTGAATTCTGAGTGTGATTTCACACCAGACACACCGAAAGCGCTAACAAAACCAAATGGGATTTTTTTCTTTTTTTACCTGAGTTGTTTTTTGACAAATATGTGAGACCTTGTAACCACGGGAAACAGCACGGAGCTCTTGGAGCCTCATTCAGATGAGACTAGGTGGATGTGTGTATAATTTAGAGCTCTCTGTTTGAACTTTGAATACTGGAGAGCTATGAGTTGAACATCTCTATAAAAGAATCATTGAGGGAGTGAGACCGACATCCCGTTTGGAGCTACAAAGACCTGCGTCTGCTTTCTAAAACACACACCGCTCAAGGAGAGAGAGGAGAGGCCAAGACCTCCGAATGTCCTCTCTTCACTCTCTTTGCTTTATTTAAGAGGACATGCATGTTTTATGAGGACTATCTCTGCCTCATTCGGTTCTCTCGCTGTATATCTCTTTCTCTCCCCGCCTCCCTCTGGGACTGTGCATATGTTGTTTGTTCAGATGAAATGTCTTTATAATGACTGATGAGTGTTTACTTATTTGAGCTGCAATTCTCCATAGGATGCCCTCAGACTGTAAAATTAAAGCCTGTGTTTGTGTGTGTCTTACAGAGCCTTATTTTGTGAGCGCCGTGGAATGGGGGCCTCATATCTACTTCTTCTTCAGGGAGATGGCCATGGAGTTCAACTATCTGGAGAAGGTAAGAAAGAAAAGTGCAGGCGGAGATTTCTTCTGCTCACCAAGGCTGCATTTATTTGCTAAAAATACAGTAAAAATAGTAAGACTGTGAAATATTATTACAATTTAAAATGACTAATGACTTTCTATTCAAATACATTTTAAAATGTAATTTATTTCTGTGATCAAAGCTGAATTTTCAGCAGCATTTAAAAAAATTACTGACCCCAACAGTCCATGCTTGCCATTTATTGAAACTAAGCTGCTTTAATAATAATTAATCAAGGTTGTAATGTCATACGCACATCAGTATATGACTGCCCATGAATATCTATCAATGACAGTTCAGTATTGAGGATCTTGATAGTGCACTAATCAGTACTCTGAGGTCAGCCAGTCATAACAGAGGTCATTTGCATATTTAAGGTACAGTACTGTAAAGGTCTGTTAGCAGTGGCATTTTTAATTTAAAGGACCGGTTCACCCAAAAATGAAAATTTGCTTAAAAATGTACTCATCCTCAGGCCTTCCCGAGATGTAGATGAGTTTGTTTCTTCATCAGAACAGATTTGGATAAATGTAGCATTACATCAGTTGCTTACCAATGGATCCTCTGCAGTGAATGGGTGCCGGGAGTCCAAACAACTGATAAAAACATCACAATAATCTACAAGTAATTCACACAGCTCCAGTCCATCAGTTAACATCTTATGGAGTGAAAAACTGCATGCTTGTAATAAACAAATCTATTATTAAGACGTTTTTCTTCAAACTGGCTAAAATACCAGTCCTCTGTCCATAATATTGCATTCTCCAGATCCTTTAAGTCAAATAGAAGTGAGAAAATGGTTGGGTAAAACTAAATTATGACAGCCTTTGGCACAAGAAGCCTTGACCAACTTTATAATTGGACTGTTAAAAAAAGTAAAATGCAGTAGAGCAGAGGATGGCCCCTTTAAGTTTTTACACTATTGTCAAACAACTGAATTCTCACGATTGAAGTGTGAGGTTGAAAAGCAGTTCTCCAGTGAATAGTCACTTTGATTGTAGCACTGAATAGAGGCTGTGGAATAAAAACGGAACTGTCTTCTTTTTGAATGTGTGTGTGTGTGTGTGTGTGTGTGTGTGTGTGTGTGTGTGTGTGTGTGTGTGTGTGTGTGTGTGTGTGTGTGTGTGTGTGTGTGTGTGTGTGTGTGTGTGTGTGTGTGCGCGTGCGCATTAGGTGATGGTGTCCCGTGTGGCACGTGTGTGTAAAGGTGATTTGGGGGGCTCTCAGCGGGTGTTGGAGCGCCAGTGGACATCGTTTCTGAAAGCGCGTCTGAACTGCTCGATCCCGGGAGACTCGCACTTCTACTTCAACCTGCTGCAGTCCACCAGCCCCATCATACGCATGCAGGGCAGGGACGTCATCCTGGGGGTCTTCTCAACACCCTCAAACAGGTACACACTCTCATACAGGATGAATCCTAAAGAGGACGGTGTGATCATTTGCATTATAGTGGAACAATCTGTGTGAGTGAATGATGAATGCAGATGAGACAGTAATGTGATTCAACAGCCCTGATGCAAATAAGGACAAAAACCTTTGAGAAGGTTATTTCCTCAGATCATATTGGCACCAATTTATTGTCTTATCAGTTTCCATTCCCAGATCTGTCTGGTTACTATTATTTGTAAGGCACTATAAAGTTGAATTTCTCATGAACTTACGTGCTTCATATTTCTTTTTTTTTTCTTTTTTTTAACAATAATGATATAAATATAATGACTTTATACTTAATTTTATTTATTTTCATGTCAGTAATATCCTGCAGCAGAAAAAAAAAATGTTTATTGCTATATGATATTATTTTCATGACAATTAACCATATTTTCCCTACCAAATTCTTATAATTGAATAAAAAATATAATTATAATTACAGTAATTAAAATAATGTCAATTAATGATATTGTATATTTTTTTTATTTTATATTTATTTTTTATTTTAATTACAATATTACATTTTTATTTTTTTTAATATCCATATATACTATATTTATTGTTTATTTTCATTACAATGATATAATTATAATATATAAAATATATAAAAATGTATTTATTTTACTATTATTTTCTTAGTTTGATGACAGATAAACATATTTTTTCCCAACAAAATTTCATAATTAAAATTTCTAGGTACAGTAATTAACATAATGACAAATAATGATTTATTATATTATTTTATTTTATTTTTGCTGTTTGACATTTTCATGACAATTTAGTACAATTTTCCCATCTATTTCTAATAATTATTTTGAAAAATAAAATACTTTACTAATTTTAAGTAAAGTAATTAAATGACAAATAATTATATGCAATGATATATGTTGATGCTTGTAAAATATGTGCTGGTTAAAATGTAATTGATATATAATTATAATAATATAATATATAATATAATAATTAAAATTAAAATAAATATAATATGTAATTGACAAATATATATATATATATATATATATATATATAATTTTTTTTTTTTTTTTTTTTGTACTACAGTTAAAAGACAAAAAAATACTATGTTAAAGTAATGTGAGACTAATGAGAAACACCATTTAATTTCACAAAAATGAGTGCACAGTTATGAGAATGGGATTTTTTCATTAAGGTGATGAGGGAGAAAGTTCTTAACTGTCATTAAAATAATGTCCTAAAATAGACTAGTTTTTCTGTAAGTAAAATATGATTTTGTCTGGTTGCTTGGTGGTGAAATATGATGTGGGCATATTTTTGTGACATTCACCCCGTAAATGTGTAAAGATTACGAAACGTAACTAAATTGAAGGGAAATGGAAAGGGGTTCTACACATGCACGTACGCACGTTCCTCTGTGATTTTGCTTCTTATTAGTCTGTTTTGAACCCGAGCAGCACGAATGAATCCAATTTCAAGGCAATTTGGATTTTGTTCTTTTGATATTCTGCCTAAAAGGCCTGTTTTTTTTTTTTCTCCAGAAGAAAGACAGAGTGAAGAGTTGTGAGAGTTTGATTGTCTCGGGAGAAAGACTGTTTAAAATTCTGTTATCGGAGATGTTAAGAAACGCCATAAACACATTTTAACAATGGACAAAACACTGATCTGCTTTCCTCAGGATAATAAATGGCCAGCTCACATTGTGCTGTACTTTACAGTAGCAGTTGTGACATCTGTCAAAATGTGCGAAGAGAGCGAGTCAGAGAAAGAGAAACAACTATACATTTAGAGAAATGTGCTTCTGCCTGGGAAGCCTGTACAAAATGTACCATAGTAGTGGTTTTAGACACTGTTAACATGATGGAAATACCATGGTATTCTATGAGGTACTTTACAGTTCCATTTATATCGTTTACATTTCTGCATTTGCCAGACACTTTTATCTAAACGATCTTTGTTTCTTTGGTTTTTGTAAATAAATTCATATTTTTATTTATCAAGGATGCATCAAATTAGTTAAAAGTGATAGAAAAAGTCATTTAGAATTTTACAAAATATTTCAATTGCAAATAAATGCTGTTCTTTTCTTTTTTCTATTCACAATTTTAACTTTCTTTTCAACATTTAATATATATTAAATGCAACCCTAATATATATATATATATATATATATATATATTAGGGTTGCACGATACACCGGTACTACGGTAGTATCGCGATACTAAAGCTTAAAAATACCTGCGGTGCCATTGCATTTTTTAAACGGTAGTATCGTCCATACCGTGCCGTCCATATGCACGGCAAGAACACTGTTTAAAACGTTCATTTGAACATGCATGCCAGCAGAAAAATTACAAGTTGATTGGCAAATGTCTTTCTGCTGTGCTCTGTGTATAGGCGTTATATGGTATTGAGTGTTCCCCGATGCTTCAGTTCAAGTCGCTCTTGCACGTCGTTGTTCATGCTGCAGTTTATCAGATGAAAGGGTCTGATTCAGACCATCTTATGTCATTTTAAAAAAACAGCAGCATCACTTATTCAGCATCATAATATCTTACAAGAAAGTATTCTCGCAGTTTTGACCACTTCTAGAACAGGTGTAATAGTTCGTTTCTGGAAGCATCTTTTGCGATCACGAATGGAAATCCATTCATCAGCATAGCGGCTTTGCACTTGTTTCTTATCAATCATTATATATATTTTTTTATTCATTTATAATGTTATGTTTTGATATACATGCTGCTAACTCGGAAATTTCAAGATACGCGAGCAAAAAAAAATGCTCCTGACAGTTCGGCAATAAGACACGAGCAAGAGCGCTGTTTTTGTTTCGTTTGTGTTCGAATCCAAATCCGCGTTGGTTTGGGCGAATCACTGATTCACTGAGCCATTCATAAAAACAGTCATTTGATTCACTCCTGAAGGATTCAGCGATTTTGAAAGAATCGTTTGAATGACTCGGTGATTCAATCACGAACTTCTGCCACCTGCTGGCCGTTTTTAAGTTTCCCATCTAAAAGTAGGCATATATTACACTATTTTTCAACATATTTCTATATTCAGAATTCAGTACTTAAAAACTAATCTCTTAACATTATGTATGCAATTATATAAATACAGTCTAAATGTATAAATGCCACATCTAAATGCCACTTCATGCAGCTTCTGTGCAGTGCTGAGATGAGGTTTGTTTAGATCATTTCATGGATAACCATAGCCAGTCATTCATTCACACTAATTAAGTATTCGGAGAATAATATTGTCTGTTTTCACTTACATCTATTTATTTATTAAATTTTGATTCATTTTGTAGAATTGAATTTTAAATTAACACAATACTGCATGGTATCATGATACTTCAGCTGGCATAGTATCGTAAGACATTTTTATGGTATCGTGACAACCCTAATATATATATATATAATTTTTGTCCTGAAAAATAAAATGAGGGCTTTTTTCCACAAAATTATTAATAAAAACAACTGTTTTCAACATTGATAATAATAAATATTTCTTGAGCAGCATATCAGCATTATAGAATGATTTCTGAAAACTGGAGTAATGAAGCTTGACATCACAGAAATAAATTGCATTTTAAAATATATTCAATTAGAAATCAGCTATTTTAGATTGTAATAATGTTTCACAATATTACTGTATTTACTGTATTTTTTTTAATCAAATGAACATGAGACTTTTTTCAAAAGCATTATAAGACAGTTGTGTTTATTAATATGGTATTGGACAGTACCATTGTAATTAGGTGATGCAACATTAGTCCGAACTCATTTGCCGATCCTTTATGATGATTATTTTACAATGATTATCTCACAAAGCATCATGGTATTACCATCACCAAAGTGCCGCCACAGGCTGATTTGCACGGGAAGGTAAGAGATGAAACACTCTCTCTGGAGGTTTATACACTGATGTTTTATCTCTCTGTGGAAACTGAACCCCCTCCGAGCAAATGTGGCATAACATTACGAAATGGGTGCCAGATACTCCATGATTGACACATGCAGTAAATATAAAACATCTCTTTGCCGTATCACAGAGCGGTTTTACAGTGGCACGGCATACCTGGGAGTAGAAATGATCACTGGAACAAGCTTAAAAACTAAAGATTTGACGTTGAATTCCACACTGAATTTGCGCTTTGGCGCAGCACAACTCCTGAAACAACACGGCTTGAAATAACTCCCAACAGAGAATAGACTATTTACATGGTGTAGACCCAAAATAAAGGGCTACGGAGACAAAGAGAGGAAAAGAGATGGCAGAAGATACTGTAGAACAAGCAGACGATAATCTGAGCTCAGGGGCTTATGAAGAGAATGAATCGTTCTCTTCTGTGCTGGATAACTGGATAAACAGTCAAGTATACCATAAAACCAGCCCAAATGTTGTTCTGTCAGCTCTCTGTGTGGGTCCCGAGAGCTCGTAACACACTGTAAGAGCCCTCACTAGTCTACAGGCTCCGCGGGTAAGCACACGATGAGTGTGTGTTCAGTATGATATACTGCAGTCCATCAGGCGGATGATGAGGGCCGTTTTCACTAGATTACCTCTCATTGTGTTCGTATGATTAGAATAAAAATGAGCTTCATCATCAGCTTCCAGGGGAATGTTTTTGGTGTTGTATCTGCTAGATGTGCTCATATTTTCACTACAGGAAAGAGCAAATCATTGGACAGCCGCTTAGAAAGGAAAGGAATAAAGATGAATGAGAAGTTGGACATCATTTGAGGGGACATTGTGTTCACTGTGTGAAAAATGCACTTATTTATGTGTGTATTGTGACCGCGTTTGGTTTGTTTTGTCATCTGCATGTGAATGAAGAATAACCCAATAAGCCACGAGTGGCTGTCAATAACAGTGATTTTACCTCAGGTAATCTCTCTTAACCATATAACAAATCACTCTAACACACAGCCTTGATTGCCACACTACCCTTTTAATAATAATAATAATAATAATAATAATAATAATAATAATAATAATAATAATAATAATAATAATAATAATAATAATAATAATAATAATAGTTATTTTTATTGTTGTTATTGTTATTATTAACAATAATAATAAAAATTCTATTGTACAGTATATTGTATAATTAGTATTGTTTGGCTCAAAAAAGATTAAATCTGATTATTATTAGTAGTAGAAGTTGTAGTATTGAATGGTCTCTCAATACTTTATTTTTATTATTATTATTATTATTCAACAGTAACAAAGATTATTTATTCTTATTATTCTTCTTATTATTACTAATAATAATAATAATAATAATAATTCTATTGTATATTGTATAATTAGTATATTGTTTGGCTCAAGAAATATTAAATTTGATTGTTGTTATTATTAGTAGTAGAATTTGTAGTATTGAACTGTCTCTCAATACTTATACTCAATACTTATACTTATACTTATTATTATTATTGTTGTTGTTATTACTGAACAGTGCAAGATTTCTTTAGTAATATTTTTGTATGCAGCTTGATATATATATATATATATATATATATATATATATATGAGCCATATGTTAATTTTTAACCATGCATAGGATAATAAATTATATTATTTGTGAAACAATTATTATTATTAATTATTAATGAACATTAACTGATTTATGTATTAATATTTTTTATGTTTGTTTGCAACCATCAACAACAGCCTAGAATTAGGCTAATGAACTGTGTGATTGGCTGCAAGAATTTATTATTATTATTATTATTGTTGTTGTTGTTGTTGTTCTTATTAATAATAATAATAATAATAATAATATTATTAAATTAAATATAATAATATTTATAATCCAAATTATATTATAGTTATGAATAGTATTATTTTTACAAATATGAATAATAATAATAATAATAGTAATAATCAGAATAAAAAAAGTACAAAGTTGGCACATAATATAGTTCTTTAGCTTAAATTAAGTTATTTACTGTTGCCAAGCAATTTTTTTATGTTTCTTAAATTTCTTACCTTAAATACCATAAATGCTTCATTTTTCGCAGTAGTTTGCAGTAACATCTGAAGGGAGAGTTATTGTGCTGTGGTCTGGCTGTGTTACTCGCTCTAGAGTTATGGCTGAGCTTTTATGCCAAAGTACAAACAGCATGAGGCTCCTCCTGTTTTGCGCCGTGTCCATTTTTCTCGTTTAGTCCTCATTTCTCAGCCCCCCGTCGTGTCCTGTCTCAAACGGCCGCGAGAGGCTTTGCCGCAGAGCTTTGTGTGATGAGGTGATCTTGGCCCGTTCACCTCAAGCCCACTGGGCTGGGCAGTTACACAGGCACGGCGCCAGAAAGCCTTTAAAGTAGTGGACGATAGGTGACCAGGGCTGAGAGCCAGAGAGAACAGGGTGAAAGTAGAGCTCGTTTGTCTAGCTTGAGCTTTACAAGGCTGTACATCACTGTAGCTGACAGCTCATTGGCTGGATTAGAGTTGGAGGCCACAAACTTCTGACAGCTTATTGGCTTAAGAGGTGTTCTCAAAATGGCTCCTATTCGGACCCCGTCTGCCCGTCTCAGTTTCTGCAATGGCAACGCACATTGGAAAAGTTTGGGTTTCATAAGGTTTTTTTCTCTTATGCTCACAAGGCTGTATTTATTTGATCAAATTACAATAAAATAAAATAATATTGTTTGAATGTATTTTAAAACGTAAGTTATTCCTGTGATGCAAATTCATCATTACTCCAGTCTTCAGTGTCATATGATCTTTCAGAAATCGTTTAAATATGCTGCTTTGCTGCTCAAGAAATATTTCTGATTATTAGCAATGTTGGAAACAGTTTTGCTGCATGATTTTTATTTGATTTGATTTTTTAATATTTTAAAATCATTTTTGGTAATTATAAAATAAAATAAAAAATGATGCAGGAAAACTGTTTCCAACATTGCTAATAATCAGAAATATTTCTTGAGCAGCAAAGCAGCATATTTAAATGATTTCTGAAAGATCATCATATGACACTGAAGACTGGAGTAATGATGAATTTGCATCACAGGAATAACTTAAAAAAAATAAAATAATAATAATAAAATTAAATAAAAAATTCACAATATAAAATTGCTAAAAGTAAAAGGAAAACTGGAAATATGAAAATAAAAGCTAATTCAAAAAAGTAGTAAATACTATAATAGTACGTAAAAATACTAAAATAACACTGTACTCTAATACAGATGAAATAGCATGCAAAAATATCGAGTAAAATGGTGAATTCTTAAACCTTTTTAATTATAAAAAATGAAAGACAGCAAAACTTTTCAAAGGTAGTGTACAAACATGTTTAAAAAAAAAAAAAAACTCAATGATTTTTGCCCATTTAATTACAGTCAATGGGATCCAGTAATGTTTTTAAAATAGCATTCATCAAGAAATCTTCATTTGTTTTCTGCTGAAGAAAGTCAGTCATGCAGGACTGAAACAACATGAGGGAGAGTAAATGAAGACAGAGTTTTCATTTTTGGTTGAACTATCCTTCTAATTATGAGCAATAACGAGCAAACACTACTAATGAAGCCACGGTGTGTCGGAACATTGCATTATTCTTTTAATCACCTTCATTTTTAGTGACCTGCTGAGGTAAAATGAGAGAGGTGTCAGTGCCCTAATGGCACTTGTAGAACATTATTGTTTTTCCCTTAATTCTTTTTAAATAGCTGAGGTAATCATAAGGTTGTGCTTCTCAGGGAAGCGCAGTAAAGAAACGAAGAGGAAGGTGCCATCCAGTGACATCTCTGTTAATTTAGTGTAATCTTTGGCACAGATGTCCTCATAAGCGCGGCAGGCAGCGGGCTCAGGCCCGCCTCCAAATCAGTCCATTAACACCAAGCCCACTGCGTCATTTCTGTCCATCAATCTGCACGCATTTTCCAAATTTTCCAAATGAGACCCTTCATTCCCAAAGCCCTTCAATTACCAATAGCCCATATTTAACAGATCAGAGCCCGTATTTTCCGTGTATCTATTAGTGGGGGATATTAGAGCGGAATTGAGCAGAAATGGAATGATTAGAATTGAATGAGCAGACCTCATCATATCCGAATGCGATGATTGCTCTGGAGCTGTCTTATCTGCTTCAGTTTTATTTAGTCACCGTTTGGAATGTGCAAGGACTCATTTGCACTGTCATTGTCATCAGGATAATGTAGATATTGTCTCAAATTCAAGCTTGCATCAAAATTATTTTCCCTAAATGATTCCATTGGGTTGAGTAACATTTTCTTTTCAGTGTCTGATTAAGAAATATAACTTGTTAATTTGATATATAATCATTTATATATAAGTGAGCTTTCTCGCTGCACGGTTTACACAAAAATTCTAATTCTGTCATTATCTATTCACCATAATGTCGTTGCAAACCTCTGTGACTTTCTTTTTACTGTGGAACACAAAAGAATGTATATTTTGAAAAATGTTTTTGTTTTGGTTTTTTTGTTCATATAACAGAAGTTAATGAGAACCAAAACTGTTTGGTGACAAACATTCTTCAAAATATCTTAATTCTATTATGTTCCACAGAAGAAATAAAGTCATATTTTTGGTAATTGAAATAAGATCAAATATAAATATTAGATGAAAAAATTTAACTTAAAAGAGCTTAAATTAGAAACGGAGATAAGTTGAAGTAAAATTAATAAAACTAAAACGGAAATAAAAATAAATGAATGCTATATAGAAATATATAAAAAAAAAAATAAAACTCAGAAAAGCACATTAAATTTAAATGAAAACTGAAAATATGCAAATAAAAGCTAATTCAAAAAGTAATACGTACTATAATAGTATATAAAAAAACACTGTACTCTAATACAGATGAAATGGCATGCAAAAATATTGAGAAAAATGATCCATTTTTAATTTAACTTTTTAATTAACCTTTTATTGATGCTTTTTAGTCACTGTTGAATGAAATATATTTATTTACATTGATCTATGTATATAAACTTCCACAAGTCGTAGTTCAGAGGTTATTTCAGACCACCAGAAAACAAAATTAACCTCCCTGCTGAAAAACCAGCATACTGTATGCTGATTGGCTGGTTTTAGC
>CM071939.1:31943376-32183376 GCA_036784905.1 Acrossocheilus fasciatus
TTATCTGTTTGTTGATTCAGATGTGGCCCATACATTCAGAGTTCTCCAACTGTGTCATCAAACGTGAGGAGGAGAGATGCTTGGAGCGAATCGCCCTGCACAACCCTAAAGATGACGAAAAGTTTGGTAAGAGAGAGAGAGCAAAGGCTATCTAACACATTTACAGTGTCTAGCATATACAGTAGAATATGTATACAGAGTATATGCATGGAATATCCAGATGACCAAATGTGGCAAAATGTGATGTGTACATCTAGTATGGAATTCTCTTACATAAACCAGTGCGTTTGATCTTCCAATTACAGTGTGAAAGATGAACAGGGTGAAAGTATAAATTACTTTAACCCTTAAAGGTGCAGTGTGTAGATTTTAGCGGCGTCAAGCGGTTGAGGTTGTGAATTGCAACCGCTCACTCCTCCCTTTAGAGAAGTTACGGTGGCGATACAGGGCTAAGATGTCGTAGTCTGAGACAGCAAATAGTAGCCGGCAATGAGGTTTATTCATTTAGGTAAATTAAGGAATTATATTTACTTAGTTATTCAATGAATCGATATGTTATTGCGAATATTATTGTTACTTGTTCATTGTGTCAGTGTTTTATTCGCAAGAACAACAGTGACGAAACACGCTCTGTTTGTCCTTTAAGGGCTACTGTACAAACATGGTGGCGACTTCCTTGTAAGGGGACCCGCGGTGTATGCAGATATAAATTGCTCATTCTAAGTTAATAAAACCATAACGGTTCATTATGTAAGTTTTAAATGCACCTCTAAAAGCATAGTTTTGTATATTATATTGCATTTCTGTCAATAGATCCTCCTAAATATTACACACTGCACCTTTAAAGACTTAGAACATTTTTGGGGCACCTGACATACTTGCACTTTTCTTTGTTTTTTAAGACCTATTCTAGCAGTCAGCATCAAGTGCCATATATATCGTTATAAACAGGAGAATTTGAAGTTTCAGTCTAGCTTATTTAAAGACTTTGTTTTCTCTAAGAATGAATGAATTTACAGAATTAAAAAAAAAACGCAAGCAACAATTTGGGTTTTTTTACTGTGTACTCAAACTGAAACTGCTGAAGCTTGGATTTGTTTCTTTAGAAAGTTGTATCTGGGTATTGTTCGATCTGAGTATGAACAACAAGAAAAACAAACCGTGCAGCTAATAGTAAAAACAATTGCACAAATTCTTCTGCAACAAAAATACGAACAGTGCAAATGATTCACAGACTACACACAAAATGAGCTAGAAATATACAGAGTGCAACAGAAAAAATAGTGAAAATGATCTTTATGAACTATATAATTATTGTTTACATAATATAAATGGATCGATCCGCTGGCTGTACTCTGCCTCGGAATCGTTTTTACTGGGACATCACCTAGAGATGCGAAGACATGAATTCCAGTGCTTTATCGTGCTGTTTCATCCTTGTTTTTGGTTTGTTTTATGTCAAAGTACTCATTGGTGTGTTTTTCTGGGCTTTTTCAGAGAGTTCTCTCATGCAAATGTGTTATTTTGTGTTTGTTTTTATGCACACATGACACACTTTACTTTCACTTTGTATTTGTTCAAATTTCCAATGAAAAATCCTAAACGGTGGTTCAAAAGACCAAAACCTATGTTTATTGGTTGAATATGGGCATGGGGGTGGGACTAAGTGTCAACAATCGTTTCTGTTTGGCTCAGAGGGACGAATTGCATTGGTTTTTAGCCATGGGCGGCTGTCTCGATCTTTGAGGGTTAAAGGGCACCTATTATGCCCCTTTTTACAAGATGTAATATTGGTCTTGGGTGTCCCCAGAATGTGTCTGTGAAGTTTCAGCCCAAAATACCCAACATATCATTTATTATTACATCTGGAAAATGTCATTTTTGAGGTGTGTCTAAAAAAGAGCTGATTTGAGTGTATGGCTTTAAATGCAAATGAGCGGCATATTCCCGCCCCGTCTCCAGAAGAGGGCGTCGCGTATACATCTCTGCATTGCATATCTACAGCAATAAACAGCTGGTAGAAGCAACATTACTGAGAGAGAATCAGTGTTTAGCCGTACATATGGGAAGCCAAATGCACTGAAAGTGGGGCGAAACGGTCCGATGTTACAGTGCTCGCGCCGCGCTGACCTGTCATCAGCACGGATCAATTGACCGAGCCGCGTGACCACACTACCAAAAGAATCTCGCGCTATGAACGGTGTGAACTAATCTCACTAGCATGGCGCTGATCAGTTAAAAATACTTAAGGTATGCACACAAATACAGTTAAAACACTAAGCACTATAACTACATGACATTCACAAATGAGTCTGAAGTGATACACATATTTAGGTAGATTTTGAGGCGCATTGCCTTGAAAAATGAAGGTAATCCACAGCATCCTCAGCAGCTCGGATGTTGGGAGAAAATGAAGACTATTATGTTCGGTCTTAAATCTAAACACAGAGCATCAGGATTGCTTGCGAGACACTGTTGGAAACTATAGCAATGCAGGGCTATCAATCAATCCCGGTGGGCCGGCCCTCTGAAATGTGACGTCACACTGCGGTGAGAATCAAAACGGCAGGCCTAGTGAGACTGACTTTGTTTAATTGGGTGGATTTTTATCATTGTAGGGTGATTACAAAAAAAAAAAAAAAAAAAAGGGTTTTATTAAAAGAATTTTGTACGCAACTGTTCTAAAGTTTGGGATGGATAAGATATTGTTATTGAAAGAAGACTCTTATGCTTAGCAAGGCTGCATTTATTATATGCAGTAAAAACAGTAAAAAAAAGGGAAGTGTTATTAAAACGTAAAATAACGGTTTTCTATGTGAATATATTTTAAAATGTAATTTATTGCGGTGATGCGCAGCTGCATTTTCAGCATCAATACTCCAGTCTTCAGTGTCACATGATCCTTCAGAAATCATTGTGTTTTGATGTTAAAAATGTTGAATATTTTTGTGAAAATTTTGTGGATTTTGTGATAAACAGAAATTTCAAAAGAACAATTTTTTTTACTAATTTTACAAGCCCCAAACTTTTGAACAATTGTGCAACTAAATTGTATTTAAGTCGCTAAAATTTAATTTTTCGCATACATATGGCTTTATTGGACTGTGTAGGAGCATGTAATATGCCAGATGCGGATGTCAGCAACCATTTTTTAAACTGATTCATTGAATTGAACATTTCGATTCATAGAAGTGATTCGGAACTTTTAGAATGCAACATTCCAACTAGTGTGTTCTACATTCTGTCTCCTCATCTCGCTCTCAGTCCTTCTTCTCAAAGAATGAGTCACCATTCTCCATCTCTCCCAGAGCCTCAATATACTAAACGAACTAGAACTTGCGTTCATTGGGTTCATTTCGCTCGGCGTGTACTAAATGTGTCATCCGTCCCCTATAGAGGTATTCAGGTATTGTGGTAAACAGGAAGAAGGGCTGTGACACCTGTCAGCAATTACAGAGAAGAGAAGTTATTTTTGTGAGAGCTGGAGGACTCATCCAGCGGGATGTGGATAAATGGGCCGAGAGGAAGATGGAGAGAAAGCACTTTGACTCTGACTCATGTGTTTGCAGCCTCAAGGACGCTTCAGATAGTTCTGACTGTTTGGAGCAGAAAATAACCGATTATAAGGTGTAAAACAGCTTGAGTAGCTAGAAAGACACTTGGGGGCGAATTCACTGAACAGTAAAAGTTTTACATGCGGAATTATTTCAGTGCCAAAACCTGCGTGTTTTTCAATAACCAACCGCAATCCAAATCCAGATGTGCCGTAGGATGTCATTGCTATTCTTTTCAGAGCAATCAGTAGAATAGAGTCTTATTTCAAAAGGCAATCCTTTTGTTTTGTTTTTTTCTTTTGTGTTTTTTTTTTCAGTTTGATTCAGCAGTGAGTGGGTGAGATTTTTTTAAATGTTTTTTTTAGTCATTTTGAGGTGTACAAAAATGGCAAAATATCTGAGCCAGAAGATGTGCAGGTTTAAATGTACACTACCTGTCAAAGGTAAAAAAAAAAAAAAAAAAAAAAAAAAAAAACTTTTATTGAGCAAAGATGCATTAAATTGAATTTAAAAAAAATTACAGTAGGCATTTATGATGTTACAAAATATTTCTATTCCGAATAAATGCTGAAAATTCAGCTTTACATCACAGGAATAAATTACATTAAAAATATTTTTTAAAAGAAAACAGTTATTTTAAACAGTAAAAAATATTTCACAGCATTACTGTATTTTTAATCAAACATTGAAGCCTTGGTGAGCATAAGAAAAAAATGATAAATAAATGTTTTTCTTAGCAGTTTTAAATTGAAAATGCACTGTAAGGTATGAAGGAAGCTTCATTTTAACAAACTTGATGAGAAGAGGGTAAAGTGTTTGACTATGTGTGTTCAGACATCTCGTGTTTCAGCCTCGCTTCAAAGCCATTAAATTCTTGGCAAATTTTAGCCGTCCAATCAGCATCCTCTGGGGGCGGTTAAGCTAATTAGACGACAATAGTACCCTCAACCGCAACGGAGAGCAACATGCTTACCAGCAGAGAATTAAGTGTCAGTTTCAAGATATCTGCAAACCATTAAAACGGCAGTAATTAAAACCCATGTTAAACTCAAAGCTCTCATTGGTGGGGAAGGAGTTTGTGCAGTAGCTGCAAAATATGGATTTAGTGAACTCAAGGTTATTTAGAGCACAGAGACCTGGAATTTATACCTTTAAACGTATTTGATCTATTGACATGATAAAACATATCTTTTGTGAAATATTTGGTTTGTATTGTGTGCTTGTGTTGTTTTTCTTTAGAGTGAATGCTTTTTGCTTTGATATTTTGTGCATGTAATGCAGTGACCTTTTTGCGTGCGACTTTAACGTCTCTGTGTTTTTGAACTGGGAGTATTTTGGAGGAATGACCTCTGTGCTCAGCCTGTTTACATCTGCTTCATTGATCCTCGTCCTCTTCTGTTCCTTAAAGCACAGCAGGCTCATCGCTGCGCAGACAGAAAATCATTCAGCCGGAAATAAAACAGCCATGTTTGCAAGAAGGGGTTGAGAAAGAGATTGACAGATGCAGGCAGAAAAAGCAAAAGTTTGTGGGAGAGAAATTGAGACAAAAGAGAAAGTGAGCGAGAGTGGTACTAGTGTCATTTAGAACATGAACGTAAGCAAAATAACACAGATATGAATAATCACTGAACTTTTACATCACCAGTGCTGTCTGTCAAAAAAAGAAAGCAGTATGAACTGCAGTTTTTTATGATTTTCATCTTGATTAATTATTTAGTTGGACTGCCAAAAGGTCAGATATTTTACACAGAATTGGGTTAAAAATGCTAAATAAATACAGTACATATGATACACTTGTTGAATTAAACATGCAATGTAATGTGACTGTTATTTTAGTATTATTTAAATACGTTTTGTTCTACTATTATAATATTTTATTATGAATAGTTATAATATTAATATATTATTAATTATAATGTTCCTATATTATTGTAATATAATAATATATTATAATATTAAAAAATATAATTAATATGATAAATATTTAAAAATATTATATTATTAATATTTTAAATTAGTTTTTAATTTTAATAAGGTTTTCCATCACAGGAACAAATTACATTTATATATATATATATATATATATATATATATATATATAACTAGAAAACAGTTTTTAAATTACAATAATATTTCACAATATTACTGTTTTTACTGTATTTCTGATCAAGTAAGTGCAGCTTTGGTGAGCATAACAGACTTTAAAAAATATTAAAAATATTAAAAAAAACTTATTTTGAATTACCCCTTTACTGTCTTTACCCTTTTTGAACTATTAAATGTATTTGTATAATAATTTTGTATAATTTGATTTGTTTTCCAATTATCATTTACATTTTAGATACTTATATATATTAGATACTTACCAACCCAAACTTAATTTGGTCATTTTTTATTAGTTTTTGAATATTAAAAATATTTTATATAGCTTAGTTTATTTTTATTTCAGTTTTAGTTGATTTTAAAACTTATTTCACTCATCAGTTTACAGTTGAAGTGTTTTAATTTCAAATTTTTCATCTAATACTGATATGTTAATTTATTTCAGCCTTTTCCCAATTAAAAATAATTTTTATTAGTCTTAGTTAACAGTAACAAGTTCACTAATATGACATACTTATTGCATACTGAATGCTTCTTTGCATGCTATTTTTTTAGTATGCATAGTGTGTTAGTATTCTAACATCTTGTTTTAAAATGTTGTTTAGTATGAATGGAGCTGTAATGATGTTTACATCCTCAGGGCTCCTGACGCATCAATGACGTCACACTTTGATTAGTCTGTGAGCCCAATCGGCAAAATCTCACCAATAAATCTGATTACGATCTAGCAATGACCTTTATATAGCAGTGAGTCAGTCTGAGCACATGTGTTCATCTGAAGCTGTTTGCCGGTAGAAATGATTCAGAGAGGCAGTGTTCGTGTCAGTATGAACACTCTTATCTGCATCTGATTAGTTCGCTATTTCTCCGTCTCTCTCTCTCTCTCTCTCTCTCTCTCTCTCACTCTCCCCTCCCTCTCTCCCACTGGTTTAGAGAGCTCTCGTTTGGCCTTTCAGATAATTGGCTTTGTGTCCGGACCGATTTGAGATGTGTGAGAAAGAACATGCGCCATCAGACAGACAAAACCTACTGCTCTCCACCTTCACTTCGCATATTCGCTCAAGCTAGAAAGAGCAGACAGGCTGCAGACGGAGAAACTGAACGTCGCTCTTGAGCACCAGCATAGCCAGAAATGTTTAAGTGGGTGGGCCTACATAAAACTGGGTGGGCTAGGTGTGTAGCATATGAAAACTGCATGTCAATTTGCTAACAAAAAACAAAGCACCAAGGTTCATTACACAGTACTTCTAAAGCATGCATTAACATTAGTAATTTGTTATGTCAGTGTTCATTTTGAAATTTATTAATAGGGCATTATTAAAATTAAAAGTTAACATTTAAAAAGTTAACATTGTTGACATTTGCCTGAGCTGGTTAACATGTAATGGTAAAGTGATTATATTTCGTTTAGTTTTTTTATAAAGTTAATTTATAGAAACGTTTGGAGCACTTCTTGTTCGTTAAATGTAAGTTTTTTTTATTTTATTTTTTAAGTAATGACCAAGCGGCCAGCGGCAGACAGTGAGATGATCATAGCCTATGTTTGATCAATTTAGCCTTCTCAAATCATCACAACTTGCCTAAATTAAAATCTATATATATAAACAGTTCAAGCATATCACAATGTTAGTTTAAATGTTTGAACTATATAAATGTGCCCTAGGTGCATATCTAATCGTTTGTGTGGAGAGTGGAAGCTGAAGCGCACTTTGCAGGACATGGAGGCGCCAGAGCGGTCACTTGCATTTTTTTCTTGATAGTGGAAACAATTTATAATAAAACTTATTTAAAGGTAAGAGCAATACATCATTCGGAACTGTAAAGGGTCTACTTTTATTTGTGTGCATTCACAATATCAACAAAACGTTGTGCTTTTATAAAATAAATAGGAAAACAGGATGCGTTTGCCGTCTCGTCTTGAATATGAGCACTTCACAATGATGAACCGAAACTCAACGAATCGAGTCACAAATATGATAAATATATCTATAGAAAGCTTTAAATTACTGCTTTAAAATTAAATAATTCAAATCGAAAAGAAAAACTAACATGTAATCTGTAAAGATGCATTTCTCTCTGAAGGCACGTCCAATGAGATGGCGAGTCATTTTTCATCACCGTCTAAAATATAAAAATAAGGAAAAGCCTAAAACAGGCCTTTTTGTTGATAATTTTGTCTGATATTTGTTTTGTTTTTTTTAGTCTATTTTTTAATCCATGCAGCAAATGCTTTAAATTACTTTATTGCATTCCAGATGATTTTAAAAAACTTTTCACTATAAATTTTATGGGTAGCTTGAATGTAAAACATTGTCATGAATTCGTTGTATTCTCATTTGTAAAATAGGCTACAAATTAATTGTTGTAGTCTGACCTGATCTCACGAAAGTGCGTGTAGCACGATTTTCTTTTTCTATTTGACGTAACGTTTATAAGCAGAAATTGACTTTGGCATGCAAAAGACTGATACATTCATTATTAATGGCATGGCTGATTCAGTCGACAGAAATCCGGGACACACGGGTGTATAATTTACTGCTGAAATGTTTGTGCGGTAAATCTCAGGTCAGTCTGAGCGCTCATGGTACGCACAGTGCGTCCAGCCGTACACCTGCAGGCGCCACTGCCTAGCCTATAGGAAGAAGGAAAACTAAGAAACGACCTGCAATTGACCATGAAAACAAGCGTTTACTATTTTTGATAAATAAAGTTACAGTGAAATAAGACGTCTATTAGTATCGTTTAATAAATTACATCCATTTGGAAAATTACTAACTTCTCATTGGGTGGGCCACAGATGAAACTGGGAGGGCCTGGGTGGGCCCGCTCTAGAGACTTTAATCAAACTAAATGTACAGCGTCTCGTTAATCAGGCTCTCGGCCAAAGTAACTATGGCTTCATTCCTTCCTGTGAGTTAGCAAAACATCTAAGCACATGTTCATGAATTATGTTATTGTTTCAGTGATCAATTCTGTGAAATGAGCTGTGGAGAAATGTTATTTTTCCTTGGAGAGTTCGCAGAGGTAAATTATTGCTGAAGCGTTGCTTAAGTTATGATTCAAATGCAACGAATATCTGAGTCAGAGTAAAATGAATCTGGATAGTAGCCATTTATTCATTCGTTTGTTCACTTTTTTTTAGGTTTTGTATTTATTTGTTTATATAGTTAGTTTGTATTTATAGTGACAATATTGAGATGCAACAGTATTATTTCATTTGTTTATTAGTGTTTGTTCATTTTTATTATTTTAATATTTATTTGTATATTCATTCATTTGTTAGTTTTTATTTAGTTTGAGTTTACAGTGTTCATACTAAGATTGAATAGTATTCATTTATAGAATTTATTTACATTACTTCATTCATTCAGTGATTTAATTAGTGTTCACATTGAAACTCGATTGTATATTACAGGATTTATTTATAGAATCTGGGTAGTATTTATTTAATTTTTAATTTTATTTAGTTGTATTTATAGTGTTCACACTGAAACTCAACAGTATAGAATTTATTTACAGAATCTGGGTAGTGTTTATTTTTTTATTTTTATTTATATTGTTCATATTGAGACTCAATAGTATTTATTTAATTTATATATTTATAGAATTGTATTTACATTCATTCAGTTATTCATTGTTTATTTGTTGAATTTAGTTTGTATTTATATTGTTTAATTTGGAACTCAATAGAATTTATTTATAGAATCTGGGTAATATTTATTTCTTATGTTTTTGTTTTTGTTTTTATTTCGCTATGTTCATATTGAGACCAGTATTTTTATTTATTCATTTATTTGTTACTTTTTATTTAGTTTATTTTTATTTGAATTTGAGACTTGATAATATTTATTTATTTACAGTGTTCATATTGAGACTATGTTATTTATTTATTTTATTTATTTACAGAATTATTTATTGGATCTGTGTAGTATTTATTTATTTGTTTTTAAAGTGTTCAGATCTCCGACTTTAGTTAGAGGTCTCTGAGCATAGTTGAAGACAATAATATTTCTTCTAAAACTCTGAAGATGTTTCCATTTGCGGTCTACAGCTGAAATATAATGGTTTCATTCTTGATTTTTATCATTCAGTAAAACAAAACTATTTACAGGAACAGTTACCATTTTAATGAACGGAAATAGACACATCTGTACTCTAAATCTGCCCACAATTCATTCCACAATTCATTCCAATTCATGATGTTCTGACACTAACAGGTATCTCCACATTTTTTCATTCATCTTTTGCGTAATTTTGCTGGCTGCCACTAGATTGAGTGAGAGTCATTTCTGTCATTAATTCCAGAATCATTTCAGTAATGAGCTGAGGGAAACGAGGAGTCAAATACAACTGTGAAAGTGATGGATTCTGATCCATATCACCTATTGATCACGTTGAAGTCCTCGGGCAGGAACCGCTGCTGACGCCCCCTGCTGGTCACAGTCACGCTCACCTTGGCGTCCTCTCACAAGATTTCTAATCTTAGAAAGACTTCAGTATAATTGAGAATTAAACGGAGACATCTGTTATAGTGTCACAAGTCCAGATGTAATTTGGCTTTATATGCAAAAGAGGATATTATCAGTGCTGTGATACAGATATTGTTTCAGTTGGCAATACCATGATATTTCATTGTTTATTTGATATGCTTTTGAATTATTATTGTAATTCTATGCCATGCTATTTACTTGGCACTCTAAGGAAGTTCAAATAAACCTTAGTAACTGTCCAAAACAAACAGGCCTCTAATCTCTGGTAAAAATAGTCCCATCAAGACAAACCTAGGTAGCTGCTGTGAGATGTGAGGTGTACTAATGTAGTTTGGTGGTGTTGTTTTCAGAGTGTCCGTGGGAGTGGGACAATCTGACCTGCTGGCAGGCGGCCAGTGTCGGCGAGGTCGTGAAGGTCAGCTGTCCCGAGCTCTTCGAGTTCATGAGTCCAGAGGAAGGTGAGAGACATTGCACGCTGACATTTTTAATGCATTGCTGCTAATATAAATTATAATAGTAATATAATTAATTATATTACTATAACTAATTATAGTAATATAAATGAAAGTATTGGTAACACTTTACAGTAAGATTCCATTTGTTAATATTACTTAACTGCAAATATTTAGCAATAGCATGAACTAACAGTGACAAATACTTCTAAAGCATTTATTAATCTTCGTTAATGTTAATTTGAACATTTACTAATACATTATTGAAATCAAAGGTTTGTATCTTTTAATATTATCTAATGGATCTGAGCTAACATTACCTAACAATTCTGGTTTTATTAACTAATGTTACCAAAGATCAGTAAGTATTGTAACAAATGTATTGCTCATTGTTATTTAATGTTAGTTAATGCAGTAATGGGGTCTTATTATTTATTAAATGTTATTTATTTATTTATTTATTTGTGTTAGAATATATATTGTAACGGGTCAAACGAGACGTGAGACGTGAGACGTGCGACGTGCGGATCCATACGCAAAGCTTTATTCACAAACATGGTCATACACAGGCAGGGTCGAGCATTAGCAAACAAATAAGTAGAAGGCAAGACACAGAATATTCCTAGGGCTAGTGTAGGTCATCGATCGGCGAACACAATCCAGAGGGCTAGACAAGAGGGGTAATCCAGAAACATGAGCAATAGTCCAGGCGAGGTACAAACAGAGTCCGAAACAGCAGGCAAAGGGTAAATCCGAGATACATAGGCAGGAAACAGGAAACAAGGCAACACTTTCCACAAAGTCTGAGCCAGTCGGACCCTATCGGCCCCTATACCCTCAAATAGTGCATTTGAGGGGACAGCCATTTTAAGTGGTGTTTGAAACCATAGTGGATGTTTTCGAGTGTACTCATTCAATCTCACAATGCACCGCAAAAATGAGTGTACAACCGATGTACACTCAATGGCTAGAGAATCCCCATAATGCACTGTGAGAGTCGCACACTGAATGAATTCCCGTGTCTCATCAGAAGATGCCGCCCGCAGCTGAATCATCCATTCATTAATTTTAGAAGCGCTCGTCCAGGCATAATACAGCGTAATACAACACAGGTACAAATTAATTGTAAATTGACTATTAGGGTTTATACATAATTTCTGTGACAGAGTTCAAGATACATCCTTTAATCTTACTACTGGAGCTGCCCGTTTCAAATGATTATTAAACAGCAAGCAAATATGCAAAAGCGGCAGTCCTTCGATCGATGCACTCAGTGTCCGAATTCACTCGTTTTCATTCAGTCCTTCAAGTGAACTGTATGAGTGGACTAATGTAGGGAATAGTGAATGAGGGTATAGGGGGCGATTTCGGGTATAGCCCAAGCCTTATAAAGCATGTCTGAATGACTTCAGCTGTGTATGTGTAATCAGTGCATTCAGCTGTGTGTGTGTGCAATCAGTGCAATGGATCATGGGAACTGTAGTCCAGAGTGACATGTAAAAGTCTGTGTGGTGTGAGAGTCAATGTACAGAGAAGACGGCATCTGGTGGCTAGCGGATGGAAGTCCATGAGCCAGATTCATGACATATATATGTGTGTATATATATATATATATATATATATATATATATATATATATGTGTGTGTGTGTGTGTGTGTGTGTGTGTGTGTGTGTGTGTGTGTGTGTGTGTGTGACCCTGGACCAAAAAAACAGTCTTAAGTCACTGGGGTATATTGTAGCAATAGCCAAACTTATTGATTTTTCTTTTATGCCAAAAATCAATAGGATATTAAGTAAAGATCATGTTCCATGAATATATTTAGTAAATTTCATACTGTAAATATATCAAAACTTAATTTTTGATTAGTAATATGCATTGCTAAGAACTTTATTTGGACAATTTTAAAGATGATTTTCTCAGTATTTTGATTTTCAAATAGTTGTATCTCGGCCAAATATTGTCCGATCATAAACCATACATCAATGGAAAGCTTATTTATTCAGCTTTCAGATTATGTATAAATATTAATTTCGAAAAATTGACCCTTATTACTGGTCTTGTGGTCCAAGCACATACACACACACACACACACACACACACACACACACACACACACACACACACACACACACACACACACACACACACACACACACACACACATATATATATATATATAGTGATAAATAAATGTTATTTTAATATATTTATTAATATACTCCAGTCTTCAGTGTCACATGATCCTTTAGAAATCATTCATATATAAACATACAGTAGAATCTCTATGTACGACCATGAAACATCTTCAAAAAACATGGTATTACCATGGTACTTTATTTTTAGCAAGTTGAGCATGTTGAGAAAATAAACGATATAAAATAGAAATGAGTTAAAGATATAAACATAAACAAGAGTTGCTGTGTAATAAAAATGTCTTTTCAAGTCAGTCTTTTGAAGGTTTTGGTTGTATTTGTGGTTTAGTTCAGGTTTAACAGCAACACTGTTGAAGCAGGCGTAAGATCAGCCTGAGATCTCACAGAAACACTGAACGTTAGGCTTTACATGAGATCATGAGTCATTATAAATGTACATGTGATGTATGTACTCTTTTGTTCTTGTGGTTCTGCTGACAGCAGCATATTGCAGCAGCTGCTTACAGTATGTTTAAAGCGGGAAACATGTTTGATTTATCATTGTTCTGCTTGTTGCCTGGCTGATTTTCAGGACTCGGCATTATCAGCAGAAACTGTACGGAGTTCGGTTGGTCTGAACCGTATCCGCACTATGTTGATGCCTGTGTCGTTGGTGACAACACAACCAAGCCTGTGAGTATCTCATCTCATCTGGAGTCAAGCTCAGAACAACTGTATACTGAGAGAATATGAGGGTCATAAGCACCATTGTCATTAAAAATTCAAATTTATGGTCCACCAATATGACAAATTCTTAAAATTATACAATTTTGTAATCTAACTTTCTGATTTTCGCAATTCTGACTGAAATGCAAGAATTGACAAGTTTTTTTTCCTCCAAGAAAATACTTTTTTCTTGAAATTTCTGACTTTTCTTCTCAGAATTGCAAGTTTATATCTCACAATTGCGAATTATAAACTTGAAATTAAAAGTTAATATCTCAAAGTTTATATCTCGCAATTCTGACTTTTTTTTTCTTTTCAAAGTATTTCAAGAAGTTGGAATTGTGAGAAGAAAAGTTGCCAGAATCGCAAGATATAAACTCACAAGTATTTTTTGAGTAATTGCAGTTCTCAGAATTGTGAGATAAAAAATCAGAACTGCAAAACTGTGATTGTGAGATAAAGAGTCACAATTACCACAAATTATCACAATTTATTTATTTTTTTTCTTGTCGGGAAAAAAGCATTAAAAGAATTGCAGAAACAGAAATGTAAGAAAGCAAAAAGCTCTGCTAAACTGCTGCTAACCAAGACTAATGTAGTTTTCTCTTCCCTTCCCAAGGACATGTACTATGCGTCTGTGAAAGCTCTCTATACGGTGGGCTACAGCACGTCTCTGGTGTCTCTGACCACAGCTATGGTCATTCTGTGTCGCTTCCGGTCAGTTTAACACATACTGATGAAACTCTAAGCACATGATGCATGTCAAAACATGGTATTACTATGTTACTTTATTGGCAGTGATTTAATTATGTTAGGAAAAAGGAGTATTTTACTAGAAATATTAACTGTAGTACAAAACTGCGACTTCATTTTCTTCATGCAAAATATAATTTCTTTTGTTTCTTTTTTGGTGTGTATTATCGCCCAGACATGAGATTGGCCTCTTAACTTTTTGAAGTACAGTTTCCCAATTACAATGAAAAAGGATTTTACAGCCTGATGCAAATGAAAAAGCTTTTTGAGTACTTTGTTTTCTTTAGTTATTTAGAAAAGCATCTGTGTAGTGGTGCTTTAGAGTGATCTGAAGAACCTGTGTATGCTGTACATTATGATAAGATGCCGAGGGCTTCAAAGGAGCATTGATGAGTGTTTGCACATTGATACAGACCCTCAGCTGCCCACCTGAACACATTAGAATTTCAGTCTCCTAACAACACCGTAATCCTGCCTTTGAACGTCTGTCAACAGCAAGCTTCACTGCACCAGGAACTTCATCCACATGAACCTGTTTGTGTCCTTCATCCTGAGAGCCATCTCTGTGTTCATTAAAGACGGGGTCCTGTATGCTGAGGAGGACAGCGACCACTGCTTTGTTCATACTGTGAGTAATGCACATGCACCAATGCACATATTTTGTTTTGGATTAAACCTTCACTAAACCTTTTTAGTTTTATGCCTGAAGAAATCAACATGACAAATTTATTAAAAATTATGTTTAAATTAAATTAATTTAATATGTTCTATGTAGTATATATATATATATATATATATATATATATATATGTGCCATGGTCTGTCTGAATACTCGATTCTGATTGGCTGGCAGGTGTTGGGCTGCGCGTCGGGTGGTTCTTCGATTATTACTGACAAATGGACAAAACCTAGGATAGTGGCAAATTTTAAAAATGTCAAATTACAACTAATTAGTATTTGGAGTGAAAGTAATTAATATTTTAATATGTCATGAATTTATTTTTGTTGTAAATATGCCTGACAAGATTGTTGAATGACTGAATGACATTTTAGTGGGTGTCTTCTGCAAATCAGTATGATATTTGAAAAATGTATGATATTTATTTGTTTTACAAAAACAAAACTGCAATTAAATTAAACAGAAAACTTTTTAATTTTTTGGGTGAAAAAAACAACAATTTAAAGCAGTATATATTAGCAGTATTACACACACACACACACACACACACACACACACACACACACACATATATATATATATATATATATATATATATATATATATGATTTGCATATAATGCATATTTTATTATATAATATATAACATAATATCACTAAATACTAAATATACCAATACAAAAAAAACAATAATAAACTATTACTAAAATATATTATATTATGTTATATTATATTATATTATATTATATTATATTATATTATATTATATTACATTACATTACATTACATTACATTACATTACATTATATTATAACAGTTTTACATTTTATGGTGCCATCAGCATAAAACTATTTGGTTTTAATCTGGTAATAGTTTTTGTGTGCGTGTGTGTGTGTGTGTGTGTGTGTGTGTGTGTGTGTGTGTGTGTGGTGTGTGTGTGTGTGTGTGTGGTTTAAAGTTTTTTTTTTTTTATAGGCTTTGCTTTCACAGTGAATCACCCATAAATGGAAACTGTTAGTAGGGCCGGAGTTTGGCTGGATGCTATTTGCATGTGAAATCCAGAGACTAATAATAACTCCCTCCGTTTATGTTCAAGCCTTCGCCCCACGTTCAACAGCAACGCGTTCTGTTTCCCCTGTCTGTGCCTGACAAACAGCCGTAATTATCATGAAGCCGCTCTGGAAATAATACATTATTTCCGTATTAGCATATGAATAGCTTATAAAAACGTGCACGCTCTCATTATACACCTGAATGAGGACTCTGAGCTCTTTCCCCCAGCCAATCAGAGGCCATGTTAATGACATCACTTAGCACCGAATTGGATCAGAGGGTAATTGATGAACATGGTTAAAGACTTAAGGGTGTTCTGACACACAGCGGGCAAGAAATTGTGAATGGAAATATACATGCAGTCTGTCAGATGGAAGGATGCATCATGGATCCAATTGCTTACAGCTGGTTTAAGATGGTCACTAGGCTTGGTTGATTAGCTGAACTACGTGGCAGACCACTATGGACCAGCAACAAATCAGCTGCTATGTTCTAAAAACCAGCTTGACCAACTTAAACTGGTTTGACCCAAGAAGGCCTATAATGCAAAGAGAAATCTCTCCTTTTGCATTCATACATCAAATAGCCAGTGTCAGTTTTTGCACTTAAATCATTTCCTAATGACGTCCTGTCATTTATTATGAACTGTTTCATAAAATATGTCAGAATAGGGATGTAAAATGAAGGTGGCTAGATTTATGAAATAGAAACCAGAGACATTTCCTACAGTTTAGTGGTCAAAATATTATTGAAATGCCACTTGTTATAATCTTGGAATTAAAAAATGAGGACAAGACATTGTTGTATGTTTTTGTTTTCAATTATTGTGATTTTAACATCATTTTATTATAATAGTATGACAAGTCAAACTGACCCTAACTGGTATTAATACCATTTACCAAGAATCACGCTATGAAAATTGCAAATAGCAGACAGATCAAAATAGTATATTATATATACTATATTATAGCACAATTATGACTTTACAAAAACATAATCAAAGAAATATGAGAGCATATGATAAAACTGTTTTTAACAAATATGTTCTACCTGGTCAGTATGTTTAACATTTTCTATCTTAATAAGTAATATGTTCATTTTCACAACTGAATATATTTTGTGCCTTTATCATATTATTTAAGCATATTATTTTGCATTTTAAGGTCGTTTTAGCATAAATTATGTGCTTTCCGAAAAAGTACTTTTGCCATTGTTACTGTTTAGTTGATTATTACTGTATTTATTGATATTGTGGTACAGTATAGTTGAGTGACCAAGTAACCAGTGTCACTTTTTTGCTTTGTATTTGTCGAGTGTTTTGAATGTGCTGAACATTTCCGGCAACAGGACACCAAAAAACAGAACTATTCTCAGGAAACAGGATAATTAAATTATTTATATATATATATATATATATATATATATATATATATATATATATATATATATATATATTAAAAATAAAGGTTCCAAAGAAGGTTTTCACAGTATTGTGAAAAGAAGAACTGTTTTTGGTTCCTCAAAGAACCTTTCAGTGAACAGCATTTTTTTTTTTTCTTAGTGTGAGGCACATTTTAATAATCTAAAGAATTTTTTTTTTTTACTACAAAGAGCCTGTTGTGGAATGGAAAGATTCCATGGATGCCGATAAAGAACCTTTATTTTTAAGTGTGAATGTAAAATGGATTTCTAACGGGATCCATTGGATCTTAAGCAAACTGAATGTGTTTGTCTGTGTTCAGGTGGGGTGTAAGGCAGTGATGGTCTTCTTCCATTACTGTGTGATGTCAAACTACTTCTGGCTCTTCATCGAAGGTCTCTATCTCTTCACGCTCCTGGTGGAAACCTTCTTTCCTGAGAGACGCTACTTCTACTGGTACACCATCATTGGCTGGGGTATGTCACAGTGATGCATCATAGAAAAAATAGATTGTTTATGATTGATTATGTGTCACAGTCATAGATATGGAGGGAAATGGAGTGTGGCGTTTGTGTATTAACTGGCCACCGGCTCTTTATGATGTGATTTGTTGTGGTGGCATATGCAGTGCATTCATATTGATGGTCTAAATGCACTGGAGAACAGCTTTGAGGTCTGACAAATTTCCTCTTCCTCTCGCGCTTTCAGGAACGCCCACCATTTGTGTGACCATATGGGCTGTTCTGCGCCTTCATTTTGATGATTCTGGGTACGTGCAATGCCGCATAAACAAAAACTGATGTACTGTATTTGTTGCTTTGATACGCAAATGCTGGCACTGAAGTTCAGTTTCACTAGTCACTAGAATGAGACTATGTTTTGAAACGACTACATACTATTTTTTATTTATTTTTTTAATGTTTTAAATAAGAAAACACAGCTTTGTTACCATACCCTCACTATGCTGCATGTTTAATTTGGGTGCCATCTGGTTATCATCTCAGAAATACATATGGTTTAATCCAGTTTTGTGTAAAAATGTCTTTTGGGAGTTGGATTACATAAATAGTCAGTAACGAGTTGAATGTGGTCAACATGAAAAGGTGCAACTCATACATTTCTCATTACATTTCATTGCTATTGTGATATAATCATGCACAATAAGACCAGGAGCATCTATTAACCTATATCATATTTCACATGTGTTAGAATAAAACAATAAAACCAAGATCTGAAATCTGGAGAATTTCAGCTACCCGGGACCAAAGAATGAGACACACAGTTCATTCTAAGCTCAACTTTATTATCAGGGCAGTGGGTATACAGTATATAGTAAAGCAGAAGTACAACATTGTGCAATACTGGATCACACCATTTGCAGAATCATCCGAATATGGAAGTTCGTCTCTTTTGGTGACAGACTAAAGTCTATGTTTTATCTGGAACATCAAACTAAGCAGAATTTTTTGCACATCCAGTGTTTCTTAGAATCTCACAATGGCCACTTTAAGACACAGAGATGTCTTAGATACTGAACACTCCTGTGCTTTTTCAAATCAATCACAAGTATATACAATCATCACATTATGGGGATCCACAGGTTAGATCAGGGAATAAATCAAAAATAGATCAATCATTCTGGTTGCACTCATTTTGGTTAGTTAAAATACGATCAAAATATAGTTAGTCAAGAATTACACTTTATACTTCTGATTCTACGTGTTCTTCAGGTACTAATTCATAGGTATGAGCGCAATCATCTTCACTACTACATGCTTTCTGTCATCTGATTGATAATTTAGAATTTTTTACTAAGTAAAAGGCCTTTAAGTTAATTGAAACAATGTCCACTTTCATTTTCAGGTGGATGTAAACATAAATGTAACCATACATTTTATATTGTTAGTTATTTTTTTCAAGAGGAACAAGAGTAACTTTAACTTGATTGTCCATGCATCAATTTTTAGAAAAATTGTGTTAAAATCAAATATTATCTTCAGGCTTTTGAGGAGCATTTATTTATACATCATAATTGTATCATATTGCATTATAATATAAATATTTAAATATCATATTACTTAGACATATTATTGGGAGATATAAAGACAACTGATACTTAAATGCATTTTATGTAAGTAGCTATCAGAATTTCATCTTACTTTTACTATTTGGCCATATAAATATCAGCATCTGCACCAAATTGCATAGTTTTGCTCAGCAAAACAAAAAATCTATATGCAAACTCTTTAGATTTCTTTTTATATTGTGTCCAATAAAGTGTTCCGTTGAACATTTCTGTCTATTTTTGCATATATCAGGCAGGTTAGGAAAATAAATAGGATACATTTTGATTCAAGCACATTGCATTTTGTGACAATTCTCCAGACAGTGTGTGCTGTCTCATATTGCACTTTTAGGCAAATGCAGTGGGGCATCTGGCACACACTGAATGCTATTTTCTTTCAAAAGCATGCAGGTTATCATTCTGAACTCTTAGCGGTTAAATCACGTGACCTAGCCTACCAATAGCAATAAAGCTCTTACAGTTAATCAATTGCATTTCTGCAGTTGCTGGGACATGAATGATAATACTGCCCTCTGGTGGGTGATCAAGGGACCCGTTGTGGCATCAATCATGGTAAGCAAAAAAAAAAAAAAAAAAAAATATATATATATATATATATATATATATATATATATTATGTTTTTAGAGCTATAAGGTGGATGAATAAAACATATGAATTAATTTATGTACTGTATGCGAATGGAGCCATGTTCCATACTATAATAAATTCATGCATTTCCTTTCAGATTAATTTTGTCCTCTTCATTGGAATCATCATAATCCTGGTGCAGAAGCTGCAGTCTCCAGACATTGGCGGGAATGAGTCCAGCATCTACCTGTGAGTGTGTTAGTCTCAGTCACCATGGAAACAGAGTGCTGTTGTTGTGCTGTGTCTGATTAGTCGATACAATGTATCACATGATGGTGGCTGAAATGAAATGAAAGTCCTGATAGTATCCAATCAAACACAGAACGTTCACCTAATTTTAGCATATGTGACCGTGGACTTAAGTCGCTGGGGTATATTTGTAGCAATAGCCAAAAATACATTGTATGGGTCAAAATGATCGATTTTTCTTTTATGCCAAAAATCATTAGGGCATTAAGTAAAGATCATGTTCCATGAAGATATTTTGTAAGTTTCCTACTGTAAATATATAAAAACTTAATTTTGATATGTAATATGCATTGCTAAGAACTTCAACTTTAAAGGCGATTTTCTCAGTATTTTGATTTTTTTTTTTGCATCCTCAGATTCCAGATTTGAAAATAGTTGTATCTCGGCCAAATATTGTCCTATCAAATCATACATCAATGGAAAGCTTATTTATTCAGCTTTCAGATGATGTATAAATCTCAATTTCGGAAAAAAAAGACCCTTATGACTGGTTTTGTAGTCCAGTGTCACATATTGTTCCCGTTTGGTTATTTTTAGGAACCAAATAATAACATTTTAGAAAAGTTCTCTGTAGGTTTTGTATCCAAAATGTTAAAATGTTAGTCTTGCCATAACATTTTGTGACAACCTAAATATAACCTAATTGGATGTTCTCTATTATTTTTGGTTACTAAAGAATAACAATATAGGAATGTTCTCTGTAACCTAGATAGAATCTAGAAAGAGTGTTCTCTAATGGTTATTTTTAGGTTTTGTTTTATTATTTAACCATAAGGTTTCCTGTTCTGGTAACTAAAAATTGTTAACTGGGATAAGTGGAAGCATTCATTTTGTATGCATATAGGAATCCTTTTGGAATTTCCATTTAAATTTGTAACAATCTGACTGGGATTTGGAATTTCCATCAAAATTTGTAACACTATGGATGTAACAATAGAATGTGTTATTAATACAGATCTATTTATTTTTAATTGTTTTTAGAATGGTTGCAGTTTATGTTCAGTAAATCTGTTGTGTGCTGATTCCAGGAGTGATGCAATCATTTCTGTGTTGATCAAGGCAACATATTTGTTTTTTGTTTTTTGGTTTCTGTGGCAGTGAAAAATAAAACATATCATTTTTTCTGGATAGGCATCATTTAGGCAAGTATAAATAGCCTAAATAATCTAGAGCACAAGACGTATGGACCACTTTTCGCATCCTTTTTGAAGCTTGAAGGCTTCGGTCCCTATTTAGTGTAATTGCATGGAAAACAGTATCATGCAAGGTATGTGCTTGAGCTATTAGAGGTCCTTGAGTTCTCTCGGTGTTGGGGTCTGTTGTGTGTGTGTGGTCAGTTTCGTGAGTGAGTCTGTGTGTATGTGTGTGTGTGTGTGTGTGTGTGTGTGTGTGTGTTCTGTCCTAAAGAGTGTTTGTTGTCTTTGTCGTGTTTAGCAGCTGTGCACAGAAATGCTTCAGTGAGCCCACACAGGCCGCCCAGCATTCGTGCAGGATGTCAGAGCTTTCTACCATCACGCTGTAAGTGTGTGTGTTTGTGTGAATGTGTGTGTGCATCTGCTTCTGTGTTGGCCAACAAATGTGCATTTTTCATTTTTAACTGTCCATTGAGGAAAAGAGGCTGTGAATATTCACATAGTTTTTGTGCTCTTGTGTGTAGTTGTATTACGTGCACACACTTTTTAGACGCTTTCATCCAAAGTGATTTACAGTACTTTGCACTCATATTTAAATGTGTTACTATCAGTTGCATTCTCTGGGAACTGAATCCATGTCCCTGATGTTGTTAGCACCAAACAACTTTTTTTTACGTTTTACCTGCTGGAAAATCCAGTTTACAGTTGCCTCTTTGTTTTGGAACTGGTGGTTCAGGCTGGTCCAATCTGATTTAGGTGGCTGGGCAGTTAGTCTTGGTCTTGGCCTAGGGCCCCTACTGAGTATAAGTTGATCGATATAGGTTTTCAAAGGATGATATCACTTAATTGAAATAATTTTTTTATTAAAAAAAAAAACTTTTATTGAACATGATACTCACTAGAATAAAAAAAAAAAAAAAACTTAAATCCACGAAATAAATTTTGGAATATTTTTTGTAGCCAGATTTTGGAATCAAAACAGGGTCGACTATTGCACAGCTGTTAATCATCCAAGCAGTTTTGGTTATTGACCCCCTATTTTTTTAGTATTATGTCTACAGTTTTAATGAACCGTTCCATTTAAAAAAAATAGATATTTCTGACTATTGTTTCATATCTTATGCTAGACTTTAATTGCAGACTTTGTTATTTCGGTAGTGCACAGCCAGACATTGTTGAAATCTCTTCTGAAAGTCTAGAGAAGGGAGACATGTGAGATTATTGGGATCTTTTTCTCAGGAGAAGCATCTGAGGTCTCTATTTGCTCTTCTGCTGTCTAGAAGAAATAATAGATAAATCAAAGAGGCCTCCTTTCCTGTGGAGCAGGATTTTTGTGGAGGGCTCTGATATCCAGTGCATTACAGTTACAGTGTGTTGACATGTTGAGAGATTTAATCAGCCGTCTGAAGCGCCGCTGTGTGTGCTGTGTGTTGACAGGCGTCTGGCGCGCTCCACCCTGCTCCTCATCCCTCTGTTCGGAATCCACTACACTGTTTTTGCCTTCTCCCCAGAGGATTTCAGCAAGCGGGAGCGACTGGTCTTTGAGCTGGGCCTGGGCTCCTTCCAGGTACTGAGCGTCAGCTTTTATAGTAGCAACTTTAGCATTGTATTTTAGAAACACCTCCATGGACACAATTTCTCTGTTCCAAACCAGTGAGCTGCCAGAAATGGCGTCATACAGTAGGTGTGATCCCAACACAAGGACTGTTCCAAACATAGGGCATTAATATTAAGTGCTGCCAGAATATAAATGTATTTTGTAGATTAGACAACTTCAGAATGCATTGCAAAAATCCTAGTGAAAAGTTATTTCAAAATGGCAGGTAGAATAAAAAGAAACCATATTTTATTCAGTACTGAAGATCCAGTATCCAGTTTTGTATTAAAATATACAACCAGTATTTGTGTGAGTATATCGTATTTGTTTGAAGCCATTAGCTTAACAGCATGCTTATGCTGTTGTAACTTGCAGTCAACTCTAGTTTTCACTCTACTTTTCTGAAATGCTGCCTATGTAGAGCATTTCAATTCATTCAGTTTTTACTTACAGTGTTATATTTTTATTACTATGCTGCCTTAGAAACTGGCCTATGTAGACAAGAAAAATAAAATCAATAGAAAAATGGATAATGTTCTAACAGAAAATTACCAGTACATTTTCTGTTAAATTTACTTTCAACCCATGAAACACTATGCAATGCAATGAGTTTTTCAAAATCCAGCTAAAACACCTATAAAATATTAATACAAAAAATTACTTTATATTAACACGGTATTGGGATGTATTTTTGCAGCTCACTAGGTTTTGGAGCTTGATTAAATGAATAGATCTCTTCCGCTTACCAAGGCTGCATTTATTTGATCAAAAATACATTAAAACAGTAAAATTGTGAAATATTATTGCAGTTTATATATATATATATATATATATATATATATATATATATATATAAACTGCAATAATATTTCACAATTTTACTGTATATATACACACACACACACACACACACATATATATATATATATATATATATATATATATATATATATATATATAAATATTTCAATTAATTTTCTTGTGATGAAAAGCAGCCATTGATCCAGTCTTCAGTGTCACATGATCCTTCAGAATTTGCTGTCTATGAAAATTTCTTCTTATTATCAATGTTGAAAAAAGTTTCAGATTCCATTATACATTTTTAGGATTCTTTGAGGAATAAAAAGTTCAAAAGAGCAGCATTTATTTGAAATAGAAATCTATTGTGACATTATAAATGTCTTTACTGTCAGTTTTAATCAGTTGAATGCATCCTTGCTGAATAAAAGTATTGATTTCTACCAAACTTTTGAACTGTTAAGTGCTTTAAAATGATATCCACTTCACCACATACTCACTTTAACTCTCCACAGGGGTTTGTGGTTGCTGTGCTGTACTGCTTTCTGAATGGAGAGGTAAGAGCTTTTGTTTTGATATTCTCAAATGCATGCAATCAGCTTTGATATTAAAAAAAAATATTATATTTCCACAATAATTTATCCAATATTTCTACATAAAAAAAAAAAAAAATTTGAGTTACTGCCAAGGAATGAAGAACATGTCCTGACCAGGTGTGATACGATTAAGTAATACACAATCAGTTTCTCCCATGTTAAAGCAATAATTCACACAAAAATGAGGCAACTGCACATTGCTACAAGACATATTTTGTGTTGCATTGCTCTAAGTAGCCCCGCCCACAATGAAATCTCATTGGTCCAAACATAAAACATCAAATATATGTTCTGATTGGCTATTATATTGTGCAGTATTTTGCTTTTTGTGTCCACAAACGTGTCACGTCTGGCTTGGACATGGTGTAAAGCATGAGAGAGAGCGTGGACTGGTGGAGAACGCGTGCACCTTTACAGCTGAGTACATTAAAAAATGACCTTTTCAAGTTTCTCCCTAAAGGTGCAGTCGGAGATAAAGAGGAAATGGAGGAGTTGGACGGTGAACAGGTACTTTGCTGTGGACCTGAAGCAGCAGCGTCACCCTTCGCTAGCGAGCAGTGGGGTGAACGGGGGGACGCAGCTGTCCATCCTCAGCAAGAGCAGCTCACAGATACGCATGTCCAGCCCTCTGGCCGAGACGGTCAACCTCAACCTGCCCACCTGAGCGCCTGATTGGCCCGTCCGTCCATAAGCCCCGCCCTCCAACTCACCCTCTTCACCTACAGTAGGGCCGACCAGTCACAATTAGAGAAGAACTTGTAGGCTAATAATTAACCAAATCTCTGGATAGAATTTAAAGATTCCAAACAAGATCCAGAACGTGTCACCCATTATCGGTTAGAAACAATTCGTCCAGGGAAATATTTATAGTGCCAAAACTGTTTCGAGCTTAAAAGTTGCAATTCAGGTTAGGAAGCTTTTTGACCATAACGCAACTTTTGGAAGGCTTTCTAATTAATCTAATGAGTAAATAACAATACAAGCATAAAAGAATGTTATTTTTAATCAATAATAATGCAGAACAGGGGCTGTATGACTCACACCGCAATGCCAAAATGAGATTGCGGGCGGAAATTAGAGTGAATTTTCATATCGCATTTTGAGCCATAGAGAATGTGAACGGTTTGTGGTTAGAATGTAGTCAGAGAAACATCAATCCATCCAACAGCACATTGCTTTCTAGTTTAAGTGTAAATCAGATATCAGAGAGAGAGAGAGAGAGAGAGACGGGTTACATTTCAGCGTTACAATAAAATTTAATAATATAAAGTGCCAAAACATGAATATTTCAGTATTGTTTTATCTGCAAGCTACTGTGTTTATCAGATCTATAAAAGAAAATGTACAGATTTCGTGTTGCTCGTTCAGATGCTGTGTATTTGATTAAATGTTCTCCACAGAGAGATTGTAAAACATATTTTTTTACAATCAGCCGTAAGTACAGAGTATGTCAACAATATAAAGACTTATGAATGACTCATGAATTTAGATTATATGTAAATGTTGTTATGGTTTTGTGATTTAGCTTTTGGCCAGTGTTTTCTTATTGTCATGCGAATGGTTTGTAACTACACAGAGCCAATATCAGTAAATCAAGGATTGTCAAAAAACAGTTCCGTAAACAATTACCGGAGCGAGGAGGCTATTCAACAATTCCCTCTGATTTATTCTGAAGTGCCTGATGGTCACAAAAATAGCTTTGATGGATCTACTCTAAACAACCAGTGCCATGCAGTATTGATTTAGTTATTAGTCATTTAGTAGTGTAGATTAACAGATTCAGTGTTCAGGTTTGCTTTGAGATGCGCAAATCAATGCCATTACATTACTATCAGGTGCATTATAAATGCTTTTAGGGCTGACGTGTTCAACTGTGAGAGAGATGAGACGTTTGAGTGAGATGTGAAAGTGTTAAAAGGATATTTCACCCAAAAATGTTGATTGTGTCATAATGTACTCACCTTCATGTCATACCAAACCTGATTTTTTAAGTGTTTGTACTCTTAGAATGATAAAGAATGTTAAGCTCCAAAATGACATATGAATTCATATCATATGAAAGACTTTTATGATGTTTTTTGTTGTTGTTGTTCATATTTAGAGCTTGATGGCCGGTGATCACTATATGTTGCATGGTAACAAGTAAAGTATACCAGTTTTGAAATGGCATGAAGATGAGTAAATGATGACAGGTTTTGATTGATTTTTGAGTGAACGCTTTTAATACTTGAGAGACAGGTAACCCCCGACCCTTTACAAGTACAATATCTGATGTCAATCTGTGAATCCAACCAAATTTACTGCATCACCACTGACTGACAATCATAATTAGTTATCATCACTCACATTTTACATGTTTGATCGCGAAAATAACGTGCACCAATGTGCAAAGTGGCAAGAGTTTCTGCTAAAAGTGTTGTTTATTTCCAGTAGCTACAGTTTTCTCTGCCGTGAGTGTAAATTCTCTGTATACGTTAAATTTGCACGTGCCAGTAAACGATGGATGTACCAGCACTCTCTCTTTAGTCAACACTTGTGGTCATAAAGTACCAACGATGTATGTAAAACTTCTGTGATTATAAACGTGCCAATTTTGAAATGCAATATGCTTTTGTTGCAGCTCATAGTTGTCGGTGAATCACATGGCAGAGTTGAGGTGATTATTGAAATGTACAGTAAAGTGATGGTCGTGTAGATCGCGCAGATCTTTTAAAAAATTTGGGGGAAATGTATACGTTTTTCATTTGATTTTTATTTTGAAGTTGAAGTGTGTAATTTGTGTGCTACTACCATCATCAGTTAGGAAAATGCAAAAATAATGACAGAAGGTTTCGAACGCTCCTCATCTTTCATTGGCCAGATTAAATATAGCCCCGCCCCCTCTTGCAAAAGTGTTTTTCTTTAAACAAATATTTCTGATGTAAAATACAGGCTCTGTACTTAATATGCAGAGACGATTATAAAATCATTTGTAGCTGGATTTTTCTAAAAAACAAAAACAAAAACAAAAACAAAAGTGTAAACACTGTGGCTCTTTGGTGATAAAAGCTTGTTTGGTTTAGGCATCGCGAACTGAAACATTAGTTCAAAGAATGGCGTGAGTTTGGGATGGTACTATGGTTGTTGTTTTTTTTTTTTGTTGTTTTTTTAGCCAATGGCAAACGAGGAGAGTCATTATTTTTGCAAATCAGCTCGGTGGGGCGGGAATTAAATTCTCATTATTGCTGACAAAAAAAAAAAAATCTATTTTTTGTTTGAGCTTTCTCATTTTTCTTATCGTCTTTATTTTTCAACATGTAAATATTAATGATCTCGAACAAGCTCTAAGTGATAGTGAACTTGTCTGTAGAAATAAATTGTGAAATCTTAACGGAGAGCGCCAGATGTTGCTTGGATCACGTGACCTTACAGCTTCATATGTGTTTGGATATATGAGGGGACGAGCTCCCTCTGTGGCTCTTTCTAGATATATCTGCATGAAAAAAGACAAAAAAGAGACAGTTTTTGCTGCTTTCCATGTTCTTGACACCAGCCGTCATTCTGAGTGTGAGCTCAGAAGGTAACGACCATGTCTCAAAGCTGTTACAGACGTGTTTTCTTGTGCTTGTAACACATCTGCCTGCCAGTAGGTAACGCTTTTTCTTTGGTTGTATATTTGAGGGACGAGGAGATTTGATGTGTCTCTCGTGTAGGTCTGACATGTTTCATTGTGTCTTTGAGATGTCTTCATATTGTGGACTAACTCATTTCAATCTGAATGTAACACCCAGACAACAACTATACCATACATTCAGCTGCTCTGTTAAGCTGCCTGCTGTTTCTTCTGCTTTGATGTAGAGATGATGTCCATGTTTGACCTGTGAACATTTTTGTATGTGTCTGAATTCCATTCTTGACAAACAACTCTTGAATTTCTGGAATTTATGTAGTTTTTTTTCTATATGTGCATGTTGTCTTTGAGTGAGAGAGAGAGAGAGATATAGAGATATATTACATATTTAAAATAGCTGATCTAATAAATATTTAATAGAAAGCAAAAACTGTGTCAAGAGAGACATAAAAATGAACTGTCGGCATCACTAAAAGGGGTACAAAGTTAAAATAATTTAATTAGTGTAACAGATATATAGCACAATACAATTTTTAAAACTGTAAACATTGTTTTCAGTGTAACATTACAACATAAGTTGTACAACAGTTGAAAATTCCCTTTTAAAAAAAGTAGTCAGTGCTATCCTGCATTTTATTTTTAACATTAATTTTACAGTCTGATTGCTCCAGTTATTGTTATTCAGCTGTAATATCTGCAGACATACACTACTATTCAAAAGTTTAGAATCAGTAAGATTTTCATTATTTATTTAATTATTTTTGGAAAGAAAATAATACTTTTATTCAGCAAGGATGCATTACATGCATTACTTGTAAATGAGATATTTATCTCAATGTGATTTTCTTCCCTGGTTAAATAAAGGTATAATAAAATAAAAAATTACATTGATCGATTGTGACATTTAGAATGTTACAAAATATTTCTATTTCAAACAAATGTTGTTCTTTTGAACTTTCTATTCATCGATTCCTGAAACATTTTCAACATTGATAATAATAAATGTTTCTTGAGCAGCAAATCAGCATATCAGACTGATTTCAGAAAGATCATCTGACGCTGAAGACTGAAGCAATTATGCTGAAAATTCAGCTTTGCATCGCAGGAATAAATTACATTTTAAGATATATTCGCATAGAAAATGCTTATTTTAAATTGTAATAATATTTCTGGTTTACACAGCATGGTATATTTAATAACCTTGGTGAGAATAAGAAACTTCCTTAAAAACATGAAAAATCTTACTACCCCAAAGTGACCCCATACAGTGTACATACTGTACTGAAACTCAAAGCGATGAATGAGGTCATTTCCCATAGTACCACTTAAATACATCTATATGCTGCTGAGAAGCAATATTATTCAGTTTCTATCAATGTTCAAAGTTGTTCAAGAATCTTAAATTAAAAGCAGCTATAAAAAGCAATGGCATAAGAAAATGCAAAGCTATATAATTATGAAGCATCCTCAGCACCATCAGCAATAACAAATTAATCACTTTAAAATAAAGTGCCTCCAAACTGATGAACATTACTCGTGTTACTTTGCAGTTTATGGCAAATAGCTCAGTACTTGGATGGAACGAGGATGTAAAAATGTTTTAATATTTCATATCTTTTGCATACCACAAATCTAATATACAACCAGAATGTTAATGAAGCATTTGCTACTGCATGGGTCTCAATCAAATCTGTACTTTAATCAAACCTCCACACACTTAAACTGGCCGTGTCACAATCCGCTTGTAGTTCATGCAACCTGCAAATCTGCACATGCTAACTGAACTCTAATGACATCTGCCAAATCCATAACTCTGAGGTATTTGCAGCATGACCTTGATAATGCTGTACAAAGAACCATTTCCTCTTCTTTGCACGTCTTCCACACTCCAGAGCCGGACGTGAAGCTCCCGTCTTTCCACCTGCATCATCCAGGTGTGTTCACACAGACGTGATGTAGCCGCTGCAAATGGCAGTCTGTGACTGATTGGAGTCATGCATCATGATCTGAGTAACAGTGACCCGATGCTTTTTACTGGGGCTCAGATGAGTCTGGGTCTGCCATGTCCATAACCTGCGCTTTAACTCAGTCTGTACCTGAAAGAGAAAGAGACGCACTTCAGTGACAATGCATTCATATCAAATGGTTATACTGATTGCGATAAAGAAAAACTTGCACAGTATCCCTAAGGTAGAAAAGCTAAAAGATGCATCTTTGTACCTTATTTACCCTTAAATGGTAGATATTAGTACCTAAAGTGTATTTACTGTATTGGTACCTTTTGTAAGCGCCACAGTGAAAGTTTTGCACCTTTTGTTTTGAGTGCTGCTCATTATGCCTAAAATATATTACACAACCTTTTCCCCAGATTTTTGCCCCAATTACAGTTTGAAGGAGTCGGAGATAACCAATTTCACAAGAAATAGTGTAGTGATTGACACAGGCTCTGATTTTGTAGCTTCAGACTATAAATCCATCTGGTCAGAAGACATCAAACATGTTTTTGAGCTGATTTTAGAACAAACGAGTGCATTTCACACTTGAAATAGTTAATGTTAAACGTAATTTCCTTGGTAAAAATATATAAATAAATAAATCCTGCATAATCTTGCTTCATGTTTCAAACTGCTCATAATTTACCCGGAGTTAAAAACTAATCTTGGATATTTTTTAAGTGATGTTTCACACATTCCTAAACCCCGGATTAACATTCTTATTCGCATATTTGCGTTGTCAGTGTCACTTTCCTGTATGGACGCTCTATTCGGGTGAGAATTGGGAAAGAATTATCTGGTAGTTATATGGTAGAAAATGGAACCCCCCCCCCAGGGTAGTGTTATTAGTCCACTGCTCTTTATCATCATGATAAATTATGTATTTTCCAATGTAGGGCCTGGGACTGGAAGATCACTGTTTGCAGATGATGGGGCCTTGTGGAAGTGGGGAAGAAACATAAAATATACAGTAAGTAAGGTCCAGGAAGCAATAGAACAGGTAGAATGATGGTAAATGAGATGGGGTTTTAGATTTCAAAGGAAACAACCCAAGTGGTTTTCTTTACAAGGAAAAAGGTAGGGGAAGAGATTAATCTTAAATTATATGGACATGTTCTGGAGAAAGTAGAGTCTTTTAGGTTTTTGGGAGTGGTTTTTGATGCTAGGTTAACATGGGAAGTTCACATATGCTGGGTTTCCATGTAAAGTTGCGAATTTAACATGTGCGTAAAATTGGAATATCGCATAAAACATTTGCGAATAAGCACCGTTTACATCCAACGAGTCAAAGAGAACAAAATCATCACTTCCTGGTAAACTGGCACTAAATAGCCTATAGAAAACTAGGATAAGCTACTGAATATAATAATTTTCATATATGAAAAATTACTTGTGCCTCAGCGAGCAGACAAAACACAATGCTGTCATTGCTTTCGGAGGTGAATGCTGCTGTTTGGGAACGCAGTCATGTAAGACAATTATACAGAAATACTTTGATGACAGACTTCGCTCAGGCATTTCAGAACGACCATAACAACATTTCAGATGCTGTGAATGAGATTGGTCCGCTGCTAGTCAAGTTATTCAGTCTCATAGCGCAAAGTCACATGATTTTTGATGCGCTTGGAGGAATTGATTCGCGAAATGCATTTCCATCTCCCATTATTCGCATTAACCCTTTTTCGCACAAGTCAAAAACCACCTCAAGTGAGCGTAAAAACTTTTTTGCGAATTATGGGATTTTTACTCGAAATTTGGCGTTTCCATCACTCGTTTCTCATGCGACACTTCAAAATGCGTTCAAAACACTTTAAATAGTCACTTAAAGAGTAGAGGGGAGGTGGATTTATGTGAAGTGTTTTGTAATCATCTGAATGAGAAGTTTAATGAGTATCTGGATATTTACACAGATGGGTCTAAAGATCCGCAATTTGGGCAAACGGGGGCTGCATTCAGAATACCAAAGATGGGAATTAAGGTACCGAAGAGACTGTCTGATCAAGTATCTGTATTTATAGTGGAGTTGATGGGTGTCTGGTTGGCTCTACAGTGGGTAGAAGAAACAAGACCAGATAAAGTTGTAATTTGCTCTAGTGCAGTCCTAATGAGTTTGCAATCATTTAAGTCACAATCAAGGCAAGACATAGTATATGAAGTACTAGGATATTACACAAGGATTTCTTAGTTTGGGGTGAAGGTAAAATTTACATGGGTGCCAGCACATGTGGGGGTTAAAGGAAATGAAATGGTTGATGGTTTGGCAAAACAAGCCAGTAAAAGAGAAGATGTTGAAATATCAATCTCAATAAGTAAAGCAGAAGCTAAAACAAAAATCTGGATGGAAGTTATAAAAAAGTGGCAGAGTAGTTGGGATAGAGAGGAGAAACGCAGACATTTGCAGAATACAACAGAAGGTTGGGACAGGGAAGATCACTGGAAGGAATCGAAGAGAAGAAATCATTTTCACTAGGTTAAGGATTGGGCATTGTGGGTTAAATAAGTGCTTAGGTAAGCATATATCGGCATATATCAGGAAGATATGAATTTTGTGACCGTATTGAATCTGTTGACCATGTGGTACCTGAATGAGAGAGAAAGGATAAAGATGAAAGAAAACATGGAATTTGGGGGTGCAAGGGAATTCACTTAAGGAACTTCTGGGAAAAACTTCAAATGATATTAGTACTCATTTATTTAGCTTCCTGAGGGACACTGGTGTAGCAAATAGGATATAGAATACAATTTTGGAAATCATTATTATTAATTAAAGGGGAAGGGGAAGAAGAGAGATGGAAGTCTTCCTTCTAGTTATAGTTTATCTCTGTCTAGCTCCGGTTCACACTCCAGTACAGTAGGTGGTTATGCACTATTGAAGTTGGATGCCAACCGCCGTTAAACATCAAGGAAGACAAGAAGAAGAAGTCAGTGTCACTGATTGGACGGCTCTGGCATTATTCATCCTGTTAACAAGTTTTTCCTGATTGTACTTTTCGAATTCTTATAAAGGTAAGAATTAAAGTCTTTATGTGTTTTCTGTCATCATCTGACATTTTTTTCTGCCCAAATGCTAAAAATACTGTTTATACTACGCAAGGGGTTTCTGTAACTGTTTAAAGAATATAACGAGTGTAACTGTTTAAACGAGATTGGCTTTCTGTTGCTAAGCATCTAATATATAACATATAGCTAATAACACTGCATTCTTTCACACTATACAAGTTCGGCACCACAAAAGCCCAGGGCAGGGTTTCATATCTTTGGGTAAAAGTGGTGCTGACCCCGTTTCTGAATCACAAGTATGAACTGTTTCACTGCTAAGGGTTAAAAATGGAGTGATAAATTGAGATTGCGCGTCATTGTTTTCATTTGTCATGCATCTCATAACACAATGAGGTATGTGTTAGTGTTTGATGCCCGGGTTTTTGTACCCATTTAGCCCCAAAGTTGCCTAAAAATGATGCCTACACTGTAAAAAACGGTAAAAAACTGTGAAAATGCTACAGTAAAAACCTGTTAAATGGTTAACGGTAAGTTCCCTTAATATATACGTTGAAAAACTGTAAGACATTTCAGACAATTCTATGGTGAAATATCATTTTTGGAAGTGAAAAAGAATGTAGCCTACAATTTACTGGGAAAAAAAACGCAAGTTGACGTTCCCAGAATTCCCTGTGTTTTTTCTTTGAAATAACTATGTTTCTTAGTTTTTTTTATCAGTTATGTTTATTAGGGTTGTACGTTACATCTAATGTTGTTAAATTAATGTTTATTGCATATTTCAGTTTAATGAGTCTCACCATGATGGTGTTTAGTGTTTGTGTGAATGACACTGTGCACCTTCTATATATTATTATTATTATTATTATTATTATTTAAAAGCTGCTTGTGATGGGCTTTGGTTCATCATGTGACTTTCTCATCACCACCTGCATTTGGTGGTAATCAGTGTATTTCAAAGGTACAAAACAGATTTCAGTACTTCAATAGGTTGGTATATTAACATTATATCAGTTAATGTAATTACGGTATTTACCTGTAAATTTAAGTTAAAACTGTAAAACCTAAAATGTTGCTACCATATTTTTTACGGTAGAATTTCGGCAACCACAGCTGCCAGTTTTTTACCGTAAATTTTATGGATTTTTTTTTAAAGTGTAGTGTTTTAAAATCAGATTTAAGTTCAGATTTAGCCTTTGCGGTTAGGGATTTTAAAACCCCATAAACTTTATATTATACGGTAGTTTTTCACATAACTCATTTCACACCATTTGTTATGGACATGAATAATTCCTCAAATCATGCAGCTTGTTGAGGTGTTTTATTGCTTTTCCAAGTGATCAGACTTTCAATTTTCACCTGGTGGGGGAAAAAAAAAACACTTTCGGTGATAGGATAAATTTGCTCAAGAGTGCTTTATTTGACCCAGGGTATGCAGCCACAAAGCAATATAGTAAATCACTCAGAACAACTGCATAGCACCGCCCTTGCAACCATCCAGTATCATGGTGGTTGTAGTTTTGCATTTTCACATTTTCTTAAACTGTTAAAATGTAGTTGTAACTGTCAATATCATGTTGAATGTTTCCATTATGAGAATACTTACATCTCCATTGAGAAAACAGTAAAGGAGTGCCACCACAAAGCCCTAGAAAAAAAAAAAAAGACTTTCAGGAATACACTAAGACATTTCCTCATTATGGAATCTGTGAACTGACATTAAGCAGATCATTTCTATATAAATAAATGAATTCATCTTTACCTGGAAAGAGCCAAGACCGAGTTCAATGTAAAACCGAACTATTTCCCCTGTGTTTTCTGGCAGGAAGGCAAACAGAGTGTAGTGCATCCCAAACAGAGGAATCAGAAACAAGGTGGACTTGGCCAGTCTCCTGTGTGATTATCAAAAATGATCATGAATCAGAATTCATGCCTTCACACAAACAATTCAGAGCACAGCTAGATCTGTATCATCAGATGAGTATGTAATTTGTAAAATGCATAAAACAAAGATTATTTCATTTTAATGCAAAAATTCCACAAATATCAAGGTCAAGCCCAGAGCCAATATAAAGTTAAATGGCATAGAATCAAATTTGCAAGACAGATCTGTGCTTTCAGAAACGAATAAGCCTCTTGATAATGGGCTAAATGCAATTTCTCTTTGTCTTTGCATATACATCATATTATCAGGAGATACAGGTATTAAGACACAACAGAACCTAAAACAGAAACTCACCCTAGCGTGAACTGTCAAAATAAATATTATTCATGCATAAAGCATGACCTGGCAGGGTGTATAGCTGTATCCTAATGAACAGAATGAAGATATATGCGTTTCACTAACATTAACACATGCCATCTGTCTGATTCTAGACTAACCAGGTTTCATCTGGAACAATCATAACTTACATAAACTGTTTGTCAAAACTGGTGTGTGTTGTATGCAGGGTTTAGAATTTAATTTTACTATGTAGCAAATAACGATTACATTTAACTTGGGCCAGTAAATCACCTAACAACCCCAAAATATAGTTTTTATCTTTGACTGTCATAACTTTAGCACTTTCTGTAGTGGCATTTTTGCAGCATTAACAGGGCTGGCAAAGGTTCATTTTCAGCACTTCTTGCACATTAGACTCACATGAAGTGACCCGTGTCATTGCCTCCAACTCCAGGACTTTTTAATTTCTGAACCAAGATCCGAATCACATTTAGGAAGATGATGATATTAGCCTGACAGACAGACAGACAGACAGACAGACAGACAGACAGACAGAGAGAGAGAGAGAGGAAGATGATTACTAAAGAGCAGGGGAAGTCTCATGTAAGTTTTCTGATTAACTTAATCTGCTGATAAATGTGATTAAACTCTGTCTCAAAACGTGACATACAATAACATCATAACTCACAAACAGGGATGCTGTGATCGGTCCTTTAATGATCCACCAGATGTTCATATTATCTGTATCATCCCAACATCTGCAAATATGAGAAATTTATGTTAAAAAAAATGAAAAAAAATTATTAATTGTAATAACATTAAATTGCATTTGCAAGTCAACTAAGACAATAAAAAATTTGTACTTGAAATAAAATAAACTTTAACTGTATAATAAATTAAATGTATTTTAATTGAGCCACTTTTATATTAATTTAGTTTAATTGAAATAACAAGGTAAAACTGAAATAAAACAAAATAAAAATAAAAACTATATAAAAAAAAAATAAAACTACTAAAAAGGCTAACAATGAACTAAAAATAAAACTATTAAAGAAACTAAAACTACTAAAGAAATACAATCAGCATTTCTCATTTTCATTTAGTTTAACTTGATATACTAAAATAACTAAAACTAAAACTTAAACATAAAATTATAAAGACAAAAAAAAAACTAACAGACATGACAAAAACACAACAAAATTAGAATAAAAAAATGTAATATTAATAAAAACTATAATAATATGTAGATTATACATAAATAATGCTGATATGTCAAGCTGGACTTTAAAAAAAAAAGCCAAATGTTATTTGATGAAAAACTTAATATGCATACAATAAGAATATGCATTAAGAAAGGAAATAGGGTCAGTTTTGTTCAGTTTAAGATAATTTTAATGTTAAGATGTGACATACCCTCTGTTATCATAAAACTGTCTGGTCAACACCCACACAATCAGCACGACTGATGGGACACCTACAAAAAAACAGACAATGCATACTCACTTTCTCTAAATGCACAGAAAAACAACCCTCAGATTTGCAATACATTTTTTTTTAGAAGAGATCTCAATAATATGACAGTTGCTCTAGTACTCAAATCTTGGCAGACTGCCAATGTTCATCTTTTAATCTGTTCACACACAGCCTTTCTCCTGAAATCCGTTTTTCAGGATGTACCAACCCCATCCTATCAGAATGTACCACCAGAAGTACTTCCTCTGTGAGACGAAGGTGAGGGCGAGGAGCGTCTGCAGGTACAAGCCTTCCACCAGCAGCCAGAAGTAATTAGTGAGGATGCAGAACTGGAAGAACGATACAGCAGTTTTACACGCCACCTGTGAAAAACAAAACACACACGGGTACAGATACAGAATAAGAGCACAGCCATAACCTGCACCAGAAGTAGCGTTATTTTAGTATTTTTGTGATTTTTATTAATATTTTGAATTGGTTTTTATTTCTATATTTTCTGTTTTCATTTTAATTTTTGTTAACATTTTAGTAATTATTTGTGTTTTTGTCATTTTTATTAGTTTTTCTATTTTTTTAAACAATTCTACCATTTTGGCATGTGCGTGCTTTCCCCTGAACGTAATCAGTGTTGTTTACATTCAGGAGAAACGCGTGCATGCTGAACGTAAACAACGCTGATTACGTTTTGGGGAAAGCACGCACATGCATCGTGGTACTCTCCAATATGGCGGAATACGGTAACTCGGGGAGAAGAATGGTTGAATAAATTGTTATTTTTTGTTTTCTTTGCACACAAAAAGCATTCTTGTAGCGTCGCAAAACTGAAGTTGAGCCACTGATGTCACATGGACTGTTTTACGGATGTCCTTGCTACGTTTCTGGGAACATTGCAGTTGCGTTGCTGTCTATGCACGGTCAGAGATCTCTCAGATTTCATCAAAAATATCTTCATTTGTGTTCCGAAGACGAACAAAGGTCTTATGGGTTTGGAACTACATGAGGGTGAGTAATTAATGACAGAATTTTGGTTTTTGGGTGAACTAACCCTTTAATGCCACAACAGTTTTGATTGGTAGGTTTCTTTTCTGGATAATAGGTAGTTTAGTCCTTCACAGTTAAATGACACTTAAGTTTACATGTATTAATTTAGCATATGCTTTTATCCAAAACGACATGCAAATGAGGTGAAATTCTGTGAGAAAAGACGCTCTCGCTCACCGTGGACATTAAACAGTGATCCTGAGTTTCATCTGAGAACAAAACAGCGTCTTTGATGAAGACCGCGCTTGCCCGCAAGATGAAGGAAACAAACAGATTGATGTGTATGTAGTTTCTGGTGCAGTGGAACTTCCTGTAATGACAGAGCATCATGGGTATTTATAAACATAATATATTCGTATAATGTAGATTGCCTACTGAATATGCAGATATTTTCATTCACTCTTTCTGATTCTCTGTTTTGCATTTTGTGTATCATAATTGCATTTTGATATCATTATCACACAGCTGTGCATTTTGAAAAAGAAAAGTCAGCTGATTTGGAAAAAAGTCATAATATTATATACCCCCCCCCCCCCCCCACACACACACACACACAAAATAAGAACGAAGATTTTTCAAATTATAAATATGTATCAGCTTTAATGCACTTATCAAAATATCAAAAGCAGCCAAATGTCAAGCAGCCAAATTGTTGGTTTTAATAACAAAAACAAGTATTCAAAATGTATCATTTAACTTAAAATCTGCACAGGGTCAGAAAAATATGTTTTTTGACATTTAATGTCAAAACATTTAACTTTAACATTTGACATCAGGTTTAGGCATAAAATAATGCTCTATATGCCTAAGAATTAAACATATAGTAGCAACTGGCTCAAGGCAAGAGAAATAATGTTTTGGCAGTTTTTCTGCTGACTAAGGGATAATACAAGATTTCTACATCTTGCAAATGGTTGTCGAATGCAAAAATGCTATAAAATCATATGGATTTCATTCAGCGAATATGATGCAGGCCAGTGTAATATATAAGTGTGACAGAGCTTTACCTGAAGCATGTGAATACGATAACGGCGGTAATAAGCGATATAAGTGATGTTGCATATCCAGCAGTGTACAGCTGTTTCAAGGTTGACAAGTAAGTTGTCTGAAAAAAAACAAAAACAAAAAAAAAAAGTCTGAGAGAAAAGTAGTTAACATCCCTAACAAACAGTATGTCAAGCTTACCCATTTCAATATCTATAATCTTTGGATTAAAACTGACTATAATAATACTCTTCCAGTTCTTATTAAAAGTCGAAAAAATATTTGAACATATTTTCTTTTATTCTTTTTATTTCAGCAGGAACATAGAGGTCAATGACCTGCTTAGTTTTGAACTAATCCTAAACAGCATTTCTTGATTTAATAATCAAAAAGAACTGTTAAAGCTAAAGCATTACACAGAAACAAAACAGTGACCACTAGTGGTCATCATGGGAGGCTCAAGTACTCACTACATACACTGGAAGCCATTCATCAAACTGAGCCATTCTGCACAAGTAATATTTATTGAAATATGGGCATTACTGTGAAATATGTATGCATTATGGGAAATTATTTACCACAGTCCCAGATTCTGAATCATCTTCAAATGAACAGGCTTCCTCGTACGGCGGATATGGGTCACTCCAGCCATTAGAAGTGCAGTTCCTGTATATAAAACCTGCCGAATAAACAGCAAAGCATATGGTTTAAAGATGACAAAACTGCAACATTTGTCCCTGAAGGGCTTTCTAAAATTTCACCGAACCCTACTGCACTTACAAATCAGTAAAAGGGCTTTTGTCCTTATCACATAATGAGCAGTCATTAAAAAATCGCTTGAGTGCCAAATATGTCTCAAGTTTGTGAGTTGTTACAGACTCCTGCTGATCAGCCCTCATTTCACAGAGCAGTAAGCACAATTCCCACTTCATAACACTTCCAAAAATACCCACAGACGCCTGGAGAATGCTTAGGGGAAAACATGAGCACTAGAGCTGGGACAAAACCTGCTGCTGGGTGCATTTCCTGTGGCAGAACAGAACAGGTGTCCCACTTCAGCCTTCATAAGTGCATGAGTCACCTGCTTTAACCTCAGCAGCAGTGAGAGAGTCTGACCAACAGCTACAACTCTACGACTAAATGACTTTCAACAAATAAAGCTTATATGGATCATATGCATATATATATTATTTTAGTATCATTTATGATTGTTTTTTTTGTTTTGTTTTTTTCATATTTAAAATCTTTTTTGTTGATTTTTTTTAAAATGTTTATAAATATGTCTAAGAATAATCACACACACTCAAACACACACACACACACACACACACACACACACACACACACACCTGGACCACAAAACCAGTCATAAGGATCAATTTTTAACTGAATAAATAAGCTTTTCATTGATGTATGGTTTGTTAAGATCAGACAATATTTGGCTGAGATACAACTATTTGAAAATGTGGAATCTGAGGGTACAAAAAAAATCAAAATACATCTTTATAGTTGTGCAAATGAAGTGTCTTAGCAATGCATATTACTAATCAAAAGTTAAGTTTTGATATATTTACAGTAGGAAACTTACAAAATATATTCATGGAACATGATCTTTACTTAATGTCCTAATGATTTTTGGCATAAAAGAAAAATCAATAATTTTGACCCATAATGTATTTTTGGCTATATACCCCAGCGACTTAAGACTGGTTTTGTGGTCCAGGGTCACACACACACACACACACACACACACACACACACACACACACACACACACACACACACACACACACACACACACACACACACACACACACACACACACACACACACACACACACACACACACACACACACACACACACACACACACACACACACACACACACACACACACACACATGTTTACTTAGCTATCTAAATGGGGACATTCCATAGGCGTAATGGTTTTTATACTGTACAAACCGTATTTTCTATTGTCCTACACCAACCCTACACCTAAACCTACCCCTTACAGGACACTTTCTGCATTTTTATAATTTCAAAAAACCTTTGCTTACTTTATTTTTAAACCAGTTTTACAAATGAGGACGTCTCCAAAGGGAGGTTTTTGTATATTTTGTCAGGTTTAGCTCACTTTTGGGTACAAATTTGTCCCCAAAATATGGTTAAGTAGGTACACACACACACACACACACACACACACACACACACACACACACACACACACACACACACACACACACACACACACACACACACACACAATCACAATCCACAATCCACGCTGTGATTTTCATAATGAATTAAATATGGTGAATTAATTTCATGATTATGATTAATTTCATAGTGAATTAAATATCAATTCATACGTCAATCACTAGCTTTTCATAATGTGTTGATTTTGACAGTTGTTATATATTTTATGTGTGCATCTGTGTGCAATTTTCACAACTTTGCATCAAAATGAAATATGTCATTTGGGGCCGTGTTCCGGCGGGAAAGTGACGTCAGTGCGTTTCCTCTATTGTCTACTGACATCTGAGCATTCTGACCTGTAAGCACTTCCAACGGATTTAAAATCATAGGATTTCAAACCAATGAGTCAAGATTAATCCAACATTTCAGATTACTGTCTGTTGTTTAGATTTTAGGGCAGTCACAGATGTTATAGTGTTATTCTTGTAAGACAATTTTGATGAAACTGTATGGATTATAAAAAAAAAAAAACTGCCGGGGAGACAATCATATTTCTAAAAACATCACATGTTTTTTTTATGAAACACACTGCACCATTAAAGGAAGCAGGAACGAGCAGCAGAAAAAGAAACCAGTTAAAGGTCAGTCTTATATAAGGTACTGCGTAGATATTTCAACATAAATTGTAATCTTCATTTGATGTCAATATCGATTTTCAAATCCAAAGATTGGTCTTGTTTCCTTCACAGCTTCTCAGTGAACACCGCAACACCGCTGCTGAATCTATACCGTGGTGAAAAGTTATATTTCCCCTGAGTTTGCAGTCTGAATTGAATCATTATTATGATTATACATTGTATGAACAATTTCATTTTATGCCTTTAACACAGAATGAAAATGTAAAGGACTGAGCTGGGTTCAAACTCTGGTCACTTCGAATTTTTGGCTTTTTACAAACATTTGCTTTTTTTGACATGCAACAAGAAAAAGTTATTAACAATTTTAATTTAGTAAAGCCCTAAATCTCCACCTTGTATTTCCATATATGCAGTTATGGCCACTGAAAATTATTCATGTATTCCCAGTGGAAATGGATTGAGTAAATTTCCATTTCATGAATTTAAATTGCTTGCATGCCATGAAATTAGGCTGTGAAAAAAAGCTCAAAATTGTGATGCATTAGCAAATTTAATTAACAAAATTTAGCCTACTGCAAAAATCCATTCTTGAGTGCATACATATATACAGGTCATCTCAGTGCAAGCTGAATCCCTATATCTCTAGGGCTCTGTGACTTTCTGTCTGCATATTCAAACATTCAGCAGAATCACAGCCCTGTGACTGTAAAGACTACTGACCCGCACAATATTACAACCCCTAACTGTAAACTAGAAGTGTGACAGCTTTCAGTCACGGTTACTGCGCACCAGCCCTCAAGAAACAACTTATCTGCTGCTGTTTGACAAACCTTTCACCAGACATGAGCCTCAAGCTCCGTCGCAGCAGCCGGACATTAAAGAATAACAGCAATGATAATGAGGCTGTAAAATAAAACAGAGAGAGAAAGAGAGGGACAGGGATGGATGGTTGGATATATGGATGAATATAAGGATGTATAAGTGGATGGTAGATGGATGGGTGGAAGGGTGGACGGATGGATGCATGAATGATGATAGATATGTGAATGGATGGATGCAAGCAAGGACAAGTGGATATAGGGATGGATGGGTGGATGGATAGATGGATGGATATATGCTTAGATCAGTGATAGATGGATGTTGGATATATTGATGGATGGATGAACAGATATGGGGATAGATGGGTGGATATATATGGATGGACGGACGGACGGATAGATAGATGATGGATGGATATAGAGGATGGATGGGTAGATGGATATATGAATGGATGGATGGGTGGATATAGGAATGGATGGATATATATGGTTAGATCAATGATAGAGGGATGGTTGGATATATGGATGGATGGATGGATGAACAGATATATGTACGGATGGGTGGAGATATATATATATATATATATATATATATGTATGGTTGGATGATAGATTGATAGATAGATAGATAGATAGACAGACAGACAGACAGACAGACAGATAGATAGATAGATAGATAGATAGATAGATAGATAGATAGATAGATGATAGATAGATAGATAGATAGATAGATAGATAGATAGATAGATAGATAGATAGATAGATAGATAGATAGATAGATAGATAGATAGATAGATAGATAGATAGATAGATAGATAGATAGATAGATAGATAGATAGATAGATAGATAGATTAGATAGACAGACAGACAGGTCTGACCTTGAGTGTTGGAGATGTGCTGGAAGACGTCTGAACAGGACACATTAATGAGTTGTCCAGTATTGGCTGTACGCCAGCAGCGGATCCCGTCCCAATCTGTCCCACATCCTGAGACAGGAACCACAGAGGAGCCATCATGACATTGTCAACAATATATGTTCTGCAGTTGTTCATATGGATATTATCTAATGGACAGGGAGTTCATTTACAGTTTATCCAAGTGTCTTTTGTCATGCTGTGCAGGAAAGCGTTAGCATTCCACTGCTCGTCCATGTAAAACATTAATTCCAGCACATATAGGCTCCAGCACACAATACGTTTTGACAACTATCAGTGCACTTATGATGTCTCTAAATATTCATGAGCTAGACATGCAACTAATTTTGAAATATCACTAAGCAATATTAGTCAGTATGTGCATGCATTCATGTAATAAAAATTCCAGTCTATTAAAATTATGTAAATCTGGAACAATAAAGAATGGGAAAGGTTATACTATATCAGCGTCTTTAAGACACTCAAGACCTCTGCTGCAGAATGACCTAGATGCCTACGGCTATTTATAGCATCATTAATTTTTTATACTCAGTTTGGGAGTATGACAATACTTTGAGGAAAAAAAACAAGGTAAAAAAAAAATTCAGGGCATAACTGTATTGCAAATTTACTCATGAATATGGTTTGTGCAGTTGCAAGTCTTCAGCAGATTTTAAAAAAATTGCAGATATGAATGGTGAATGGTGGAGAGTGGATGCTTTCTGAAATTAATGCGGCCATTTTTATCTGAGCTGTAATGTGAAAAACAGTAGACAGGAAGAAAAAAAAATGGTTAGTGATAAATGCCAATAAGGATGCTCTTTGAAACCAGATGGTGTGATTACAGATTTTTACCAGCAGGGGCTTCTGGGGTCATGACGATAAACAACCAAACCTTAAAGCCTTATATAGAGATTTTATTTCTTTGTTTGTTTGAATTTCTTACATACAGTTTTATTTATTATTATAATTTAATTGAATTATTTTTTAGTTATTACAAATTATTATAAATTTTTTTACTTAATAAAATTTTTGTTGTTGTTTGTTTGTTTGGTCACTGTACTATTTGTTAAAGAAAGCAACATGCATCCCTCCTGGGTTATATCATTATAAAATCTTAAAAGGTTCTTTTATGACTCATGAGGATGGAAAACCTTGTTTGTAAGCTTTATTTTTTAAGAGAGTACTGCATATTACCTTAGACAGCTTTGTTCCTGTATGTCACTACTGAGAGGAAAACATGCCCTTTCAAAGTCTGCAGGTCACATTCGGTCAGTCTGTGTACATGGATCAGTAATTTACAGACCGAATACAAGAACTTGTCGTGTGAATAGTCCCTAAAGACTTATTTGATGATTTTCCTGCAAATGTTGATGTACAAGATGTACAAATGTGATTAATTCGATTAACTAATTGGCAAATTAGGTAATTAATTCGATTAAATTGTAATCCTTCAAATCACAGTTTTATTTTTTTATTGAATATCCTGCAGTGAAGCTTTCCTGTTCTGCTTTTTTATTTGAAATCAAACAGAGAATAGAAAATGTCCTATAAACCAGCACGGATTCCTTAACTTGCATAACAATATTGTTGAATTTTAGCATATCTGAACACGTACTGCAGGAAACGGCAAGCAGACCATTTCATACAATCTCCTTTTTCACTCACACATTGCCAAGTTGTAGGAACACAGACCTCCGGAGGTTCAAGCTGCCACGTAACATCATTATCATCTGTCCCGTGGGTTGAACCGCCTGGCTGTACGAGTCTCATTCAACAAAATTCTATTCATGGAACTTAAACAAGTCTCAGGGAGGAACGCAATCAGAACCCCAATCAAAACTCATTTGAGATTAATAATGACTCTTCAAGTTACTTCAGAAATTATGCTTGGCTGCTCTAAAGAGCGTTTGTGGGGATATTTCCCACAGTGCTTAGCTATTCCCAGGCTGTCTGTCAGTTATTTAACAGTTAAACATGATAAAAATACTTTATTAGTAGTAATAATCTATTAACATAACACTAAAGAATTGCTCTCTCTTAGAGGAATAGTTTACATAATAGTTTACATCTGGCTAAAAATTTACATTTGCTGACAATTTTCCTCTTCTGGCTACTGTTTACAATGAAGACAAGTCCAAAATGTTCTAAATAAATATGTGGGTGAATTTTGATGTGAGAGGACAATGAGGGAAAGACTTTTCCACTGGAGGAAGTGTTATTATGGATTATGGTCTAATATGTTGACCAGAAGAGACGGTTTAATGTTAAAATGCCTTAATGATGAATTTATTTCTTACGAATATGCAGCGTTCCACATCACAGGACATTAATTGATGGACTCTGTTTGGACTCTCATTCTGACGGCACCCATTCACTGCAGAGGATCCACTGGTGAGCAGGTGATGCACAGCTAAATTTCTCTAAAATCTGTTCCCATGAAGAAACACACTCATCTACATCTTGGATAGCCTGAGGGTGAGTAAATTTCATTTCAAGCGAATTTTCATTTTTGGGTGAAGTATTTCTGTAAAACAGTAAAAAAAAAAAAAAAAAAAATGTTGTGATCCAGAAATGCTCTGATCTGGCAGAGTCGGAAAACAACAACAAAAACAGATAATACAATGGAACTAACCTCATACTGATAGCACTTATAAATCTTTTTCCTCTAACAAAACCATTTGAGAACCACAGCTTTAATGTGGGTAAATGCTAAAGGTCTGCTTAGAAGACCATTTCCTTCCTGTCCTTGACTATATTTAATTAAAGTAACACGGTTAAGATTTCCGCATGGCAAGCACACATAATCATCTTTAGTTAAGGCCAAGCTGAGCATGAACACATCAGCTGCTGACCAATGAACTCCCCACCTGTCCAGCCACAAGAACCATACGTGTGTGTGTGTGTGTGTGTGTGTGTGTGTGTGTGTGTGTGTGTGTGTGTGTGTGTGTGTGTGTGTGTGTGTGTGTGTGTGTGATAATGTTGTCACAACCTGTTTGTTGGGACTGATTCTTGATCTCTCTCTTCCTAGTCTGGATGCAGATTTCTTGGTCTTGTATAAACTGGGAGATAATAGCACAGTCCGGATGGATAGCATGCACCTGATGGGGGGAAAATATGAATCAGTATGCACATTAATCAGCATAGTTTTCAGACTGGATTAAAGGATGTTTACATGAGTGGGTGACATTGGGTCCTCAGCTTTTTAAGTGATCCACAATTGTAAACTGATTTCAAATCAAAAAGTCATGCTTCTCATCTCTATTGCCCAATATGATTTAAAACGTCACACTTGTCTACATTTTTAGGCAGAAAAAAACAAAACAAAGGAATGTTATGTTATTAGGTTATATGAAATCAGTCAGTTCAAATTAAGTGTAATGGGATGAAATAAGAATTTTCTTTTTTATTAAGTATATCTCTAGTGGAAAACGAAAGATGCGGTTTTTTGTCAGAATTCTACGTTTAACGTCATGATAAAAATAGGATTTCTTTAGAATTTTTACAAGAGACGCATTCGTGACCATATTACCATAAGCGTCTTAAAAATATTCTTACAGATGCGATACAGAAATACAGAAAACTGAGCAAGACATTAACAACGACGGTACAAGTTCTGTTCGTTCTGACAGACATCTATTATGATTAGTTTTGTATAATGGTCACTTGTATAAATTAAATACGTAGAAAATGTTTAACATTAAATAGCCTACTTACAGCTCTCCAAAAAGTCACGAATAAACACAGGTGTAGAACAGTCATATTAAAGCCAAGAGTGTGTGAAGACCCAAGAACACCGAATATCCCTGTAACTCCTCAAACAGAGTGATCTGCTCTCTTCGACAGACTGAAGTCACACTCGCTATCTCTGTCTCTTCCACTGATGCGCGTCCTCATCACAGGGTCGCGGAGCGCGCGCAGTCGGATTGACTTTAAAATGTAACCCAATTTCACAGCTGAACATATGAGCAGCTGCTTGTGAAATGCATCTGGAGAAATGCTGAATGCTCGTTTTAGAGATATGTGGATTTCTATCGAGGTAAGTTACTTTTGATTTTGTAGGCAAAAGCTTGATGCATATTATTTAATATAACACCTCTTTTTAGGTTGTTAAAAAAGGGGCAGATGTTTCAGGGGAGAGGAAATGTCGCCTGTTAAATGTGAATAATTGAACACAGCATTGGTAGAAACACTGAGCCATTTCTAGGGATTTTGTAGGGAAGACCAGGATTGGTTGGCACATGGGTTGGTTGGCACAGTTTGCATTCCTTGTTGAATATCTCTGGTGGAGCAGACAGTAAGATTACACAACCGGGTTCAAATGAAAGCAAAGGTTCATAAAAAATGTTACCTGAATTTGTATAATTAATGACTAAAGTTATGTTGTGTGATTTTGCCACCCATCCCCAGCAGGAATGCTTGGCACAGGTTGAAGTGCAGTGCTTAAATAGAAGCAGCTAATAGAAAGCGTAATGCTTAAAAAAATAAAAATAAATTAAAAATAAATAGTACACAAATAAAATGTAAAAAAAAAAACTAACTAACTAACTAACAACATTTAACCCACATTTGTCATATATAATTATTTTTGTGCTTAATGTGATATTTAAGTGATTTTAACATTTCCAGATCCAGATCAATCAGATGGAACATGGTGCTAGTTAAGAGCACTTTATGAATAATTATTACCATTGATCTACTTTGATACACTCTTTCATAACATCATCCATCCATCAGTTCTCCAAACCGCTTACCCATATAGACATGCAAAGGCTTTCTTGCCCAGCCAGAACAATTCCAAAAAAAAACCAAAAAGAAAACACTCTTTATACATAGACCTAATGGTCATACTCCACTTCAAAAAGCCACTCAGATCAATCCACAAGAATGTGGTCATCCTAATTAAGGATGCTTTATGATGAGCTGTTTTCCTTTACATTGTTGTTTGTTTGAAGGACCAGGATGGCCGAGTGGTTAAGGCGTTGGACTTAAGATCCAATGGACAAATGTCCTCGTGGGTTCGAACCCCACTCCTGGTAAAAGCTTTAGCCTGCTTAGCCTTGGACTTAACGATGTGAACAATAGTTGCACTTAATGTTTCCACATAGTAAAAATGTTGTCAAAGTTAGATGAGCTAGTCTTACTCCTCTCCATAAAGCCACTTTGCTTTGTCCAAACCAACCAGCTTGAACATGGTGATCCTAGTTAAGGATGCTTTGTTCACAAGTTTACTTTGCATACTTTGTTCTACATTTGAAAGATGACCATTTAAGAGTCATTTTCAGACAAGGATGGCCAAGTGGTTAAGGCTTAAGAGCCAACGGACAATTGTCCACTTGGGTTCGAACCCCACTCCTGGTAGAAGCTTTAGGAAGTTTAAAACAGGGGTTAATGTGAGGTTTAACCTCGGACTTGAGTTGATCCAGAATGTACTCAACAGGTTACACAAGGTGAAGATGTTGTGAGACACTGCAGGTGAATAGGGTAATTTTTTTTACTAATAGTTATCGCCTTACTTACCTAGTTGATTGATTACATTGATAATTGCAAACATTTTTTGTATTACCAGTTTTCTAAAATGTTAGGTTTAAATATGCAAATTAGGCATTATTTAATGAAATATGCACTAATTTGCATACATTTCTAGTACAAAAATCTAAACACTGGATGAAGTCAGTTTCAGAATTCTTGTTTATTTTTTTATTTTTTTACATATTACAGTCAAAAGTTTTTACAGAGGGAATTTTGGGTATCTCATTTTGTCTCTCCATAATTCAGAAAATACTTAGAACAGACAGAAAACACTATATTTTGACAATTTTGGGGGGATTAAAATGTTGTATATAATCAAGCAAATTATATATGAACAAATCCCTCTGTAAAAGCCTTCAGGATATAGACAGGAATAAAAATGTAAAGTTTGGTGTGTGTAAGTGCTACTGAAATGGAGATTTATGGCTCAGTGTAGGAGAAAAAACTCATTTTGAGAAAACGGCCTTTAAAAATATGTATTGTAATTGAAATCTATTGACACAAATAGATAAAGTGCTATAAAAGAAACACTTAACAGTGTCTTTTGGATGTTTTCATTCTACTAGTCTGAAAAAAAACACTTTAAAACAGTGTTTTTGCCTGCAGTGTCTCCCCTTAAAGGAACACTAGATTGTCTCACGCCACTCTGATTTGCCCACGTCAATAAGCTATAAAAGTCAAGAACACTTTATGGTTAATTGTTTTACCATTTCAAAGATGACCATACTAGCATCCCTATGGGGCCAGGATGGCTGAATGTGTTGTACAGTACTTAAGATTCAGTGGACAAATGCTCTTGTATTTTCAAACCCCACTTCTGGTAAAAGCTTTAGACCACTCATAGGGTTAGTATAACGTTTAGTCTCAGGCTAGACTTATTCCAGAATGTGAACAAGCACCTAACCTTTCCCAAAGGTAAAAACGTTGTCATAGACCTAATGGTCGTATTCTGCTTCAAAAAGCCACTCAGATCAAGAATGTGGAAGAAGAACCAAGTTTGAAGAACCAGGATGGCCGAGTGGTTAAGGCGTTGGACTTAAGATCCAATGGACAAATGTCCTCGTGGGTTCGAACCCCACTCCTGGTAAAAGCTTTAACCTACTTAAACCTGCATAGCCTAGGACTTAACAATATGAACAATCGCACTTAATGTTTCCACATAATAAAAATGTTGTCTAGGTTAGATGAGCTAGTCTTTCTCCTCTCCATAAAGCCAATTTGCTTTGTCCAAACCAACCAGCTTGAACATGGTGATCCTAGTTAAGGATGCTTTATAATTCACTAGTTTACTTTGCGTACTTTGTTCTACATTTGAAAGATGACCATAAGTGGTTAAGGCTTAAGAGCCAACGGACAATTGTCCTCTTGGGTTCGAACCCCACTCCTGGTAGAACCTTTAGTAAGTTTAAAACAAGCGTTAACGTGAAGTTTAATTAAGGATGCTTTATGATAAGCTTTTTTCCTTTACATTATTGTATGTTTGAAGGACCAGGATGGCCGAGTGGTTAAGGCGTTGGACTTAAGATCCAATGGACAAATGTCCTCGTGGGTTCGAGCCCCACTCCTGGTACAAGCTTTAAGCCATTTAAAACCGGTTTAATGTGAGTTTAGCCTCAGACTTGAGTTGATCCAGAATGTAGGTGAGATGTGGTTAAAGGAGCATAAGGCTGTCTCACTTCACTCCAAACAGCTGCCCTGTTTTGCTCAGATCATTTCGCCCTTTCCATTTTGATTTCATCAATATTTGAAAAACTGCCATATGGGATCAGGATGGCTGAGTGGGTAATGTGTTGGGTTTAAAGTCCAATAGACACATGTCAGTGTGGTTTCAAGCCCCACTCCTGGCAGAAAGTTTTGTGCACTAAACTGAGAAATTGAAAAAGGTCTAATAAAGCAATAAGCCCCTAAACAGTGAAGCAGAGTGCCTAAAACCCCATTAGCTGTCATAAATTCACTGTAAACCATGGCTTCACAGGGCTTATTGCTTTTATAAAACGGTTACTCCATATACGTAGCAAGGTTTCACAAAATAAAAGAAAGCAAATAAAATGTAATGATATTAATAAAAACATTATTCTTCTGCCAAACAATGAAGTTCCTCAGAAACAGCTGTGGTTGCAACAAAGTGGTTGCCAAGCAACACACAGACATAAACATAAGTGTATGTTTGTAGAGTAATTAAGTAACAACTTCGAACCTGGCTCAACCAATCAGAATCAAGGACCGGAGTGATCCATTTTATAAAAAGTATTTCAGTAAATTCAAAGATGAGACCAATAACCAAACTATATAAAATACTTCATAATGTGGGATTAAAAGAAATCTTAACTACTTAATAGAATTACGGTATATCGAAATTTGTGTATAATTATGGTGGTACTTCACTTTACCTTGACACTTGACCCAACATTTGTCCAGAAGGATTATTCCTGCATTTAGTGACTATGTATAAATTGATTAATTTGTCAAAGAAATTCCTTTAAATTCAAATTTATTTCTATAGCCATTTTAACATTAAATTGTTCCAAATCAGCTCCAGTGAGCAAACCAAGGGATTTCACACACGACAAAGTAGATAAGTAACAATAAAGTAGCTTGTGAGAGAACATTTAAACCGAGATGCATTTCTAATTACTAAAAATAGAATTTTGTGGAAGTGGATGCTTATTCCATGTAGACTGTATGTCTGTATCAGTAACATGATGCTAATGTGTCTGATTGTTTATGCTAACAATCACTTTTTAAAGTTTGTAAGTCTATTTAGCTTTTAGATTTGCACAACTAAAGTATGAAAAGGGATACTGAGGAGGACACCGGGAAAAAAGTCAACAACTACTTTAAACAGACAATATTATTGCTGACATATTTGGGGATAAGTAGGTACTAACCCCGGACTCGTGGTGCCGGAATGACCCTCCCTGCTACAGTGCTGTGAGCAGAGCACCAGGATGGCCGAGTGGTTAAGGCGTTGGACTTAAGGTCCAATGGACACATGTCCTCGTGGGTTCGAACCCCACTCCTGGTAGAGGCCAATCTTTAAAAAAAAAACCCGAAAGAAAGGCCAGTGCGTTTGTATTTACACCACTTTAAATGCATATGTGTCCTAACGACAAATAATGCAGTATTTCGGTGTCGTTCTGAGATGACACCTATGGGTCGCTGAAGATTATTATTTATTATCCGACCAGTTTTGGGGCAAACTGCTCAACAGATCATTTGATATCATTGATCTGGAATCCTGTTTTCAGATTGGCAAACGCGACTGTATTGTATTATATAGTTTTGAGTTCTGTCAAGTAATCTAAAATATAATAATAATAATAATAAAGATGTTGATTATAAACGTACATGTATAAGATATTTAAATTTAGAAAATAATTAATTTAAATGTTCGAAGTACTTTATTAGAATTAATACATAAGAGTGACTGAGAAGAAAATATAATGATAAAATAAAAATGTTGTTTGGTATAATGGACGTATTAATCGCACTAATGTGCAGCTGTTAGTTCGGGCACGAGGACGGAATGTTTCGTTGCAGCGTAAATGAATGTACCATCTCTTTTCTGGGGGGTGACTTACGTTCAAAAGCCTGCATTTTAATACCATTTACAAACTCATACTTGTTGTAAAAGATTAAAATCAACACTTTAGTTATGAATACCCATAATATAATGCTAAAATTGTTTATCCTGCATTTATATCGTGCCATATGAAGAGTGACATTTAAATAAAAACCCCTCTGTCAGCTATAAATGCGCGTTACCCGGTTTCCTTAGTCTCTTTCTGTAATAGGGAGTCCGGTGGAGAAGTTCAAGTCGAACTGCTTGTCACTTATCAAACTCTTCGAAAGTAAGTAAAACTTTAGTTTTCACTAACACTATAGTGGTAAACATATTTCACCTGTATCGTGTTACAGTTGAAGTGTTCCGCTGAGAGTGTCGCGCCACGTGGCTGCATTTGAAACTCATCCGAGTTTAATCCGCTGCAGAATTCTAACCTTGAACTTGATCGGACTTCATACACATCACACACGCATGCAGTTTGTTAGGCGTGAATAAAAACTCATGTTTCATGAGTTTATAAAACTTTAATGAAGACCGTGACAGCACACATGAAGTTTCAGTGTTGTGGTTTGTTTCATGTGTTCATAAACAGGGTGGATCACATGAAGCATCTGTAACGGATCTGTATGTGTCATCTAATCCTGACCTACAGGTCTCTGCTGGTTTAAATCTGGGTTAGGCGTGTTACTCCGGTTTATTTGCTCTTCGTGTCCTACAAGCCAGTGTCAGTCTCGGTGCCTCCCCCTTTTTAATTTCCATGTTTAAAACAGGCATCTATTTCACTTGGTGATATGAATTTCACCACGTTTTAAAGACTTTTTTTTTTTGTCTCCAGCACTGGACACTGTGTAACAAAGTACACTAACTTTTCACAAAACCTTATTATTGGCCACTTATTTTGTCTTGATGGAAATTATGCTATGCGTCTTCATTCATCACTCTATTTACTAACAGCTTGAGCTAATGCAAACCCTCTCTTAGCATTAAAAACTGCTCTGTCAGGGTTTACTGAAGGTTTGATATGACCAGGCATGGGCAGTTATCTTTGTGACATGCTTTTGTAGACGTTTCCCTTTCAGATGCAATACTTATAGGAGGATATTATTTAAATGGAATCTCATTCACTATTCACTCATAGTAAATTTATGGGAATTTGAGCACAAAAAAACATGTTTTAACATTTTTCATCTGACTTTTCTGCGATGCTTGGTCATTTGCGCTGTTCTTGGTAGATTGCATTGGTCATTTTGTGTTCTATAATTTGCGAATTGTCGATAGATGACATGCAAAACCTTCCACTCCCAGCATTGCTTTTATAGGATTGTGGTCTTGTGCTAATTTGCAATGTTTAATCAATCTGGCTCTGTCTTTTGTGGGCCACTGGTGTCATACAAGAGAGTACTACTTGGTGATCATTTCTCAGCCCTTGTCGTAATAGTTAAATGCTCATTGTTAAAGGGAAGGTGAAAAGCCCTTTCAGCGCTTGTTTTCTCTGAACACCTCAGCAGGTGAGTTTGGAAATGCAACGCATGGTGTGTTTGTGATGGATTCTCAGAGTAAAGAACACTTAGTGGTAGTTTAGGAGTTTGGATTTAGTTTGAGTTTGAATTGTGGCATGACTTCACCCCATTTTCACTATTATTCTCTCTAAGGTGTTTATTTTTTTTTTTTTTTTTTTTTTTTTTTGACTATCATCCTCCCACCCTTAAAATGTAAATGTAATATTGCTGGCTATTTTTAACCTGATTGTTGCCACTTTCACTTAATATACTAGGGGTGCTCCAATCAGGATTTTTGAGGCTGATCGCCGATCACAGAAAGCAGTATCTGCTGATACCGAACTTTTTAAAGCCTTCTTTTTATTGTGTAGAATTATTTATAGTGATGCTCCAATTAGGATTTTTAGACACTTATTAAAGGAACACTCCACTTTTTTTGGAAATGGGCTCATTCTCCAACTCCCCCAGAGTTAATAAGTTGAGTTTTACCTTTTTTGAATCCATTCAGCTGATCTCCGGATCTGGCGATTGCACTTTTAGCATAGCTTAGCATAGATCATTGAACCCGATTAGACCAGTAGCATCGCGTTCAAAAACGATCAAAGAGTTTCGATCGTTTTCCTATTTAAAACTTGACTCTTCTGTAGTTATATCGTGTACTAAGACCGGCGGAAAAAGAAAAGTTGCGATTTTCTAGGCTGATATGATTAGGAACTATACTCTCATTCCGGCGTAATAATCAAGGAACTTTGCTGCCGTAACATGGCCGCAGCAGGCGCAGTGATATTACGCAGCGCCTGAAAGTAGTGCCCGGTAGTGAACGCGATGCTACTGGTCTAATAGGATTCAATGATCTATGCTAAGCTATGCTAAAAGTGCAATCGCCAGATCCGGAGATCAGCTGAATGGATTCAAAAAAGGTAAAACTCAACTTATTAACTCTGGGGGAGTTGGAGAATGAGCCTATTTCCAAAAAAAGTGGAGTGTTCCTTTAAGGGCCTGAATTTCATTTGAGAATGAATTCCTGTTTTAGGTGACCCTTGTGAGACAGGATTTTTTTTTTTTTTTTAATTTGAGGGGTGGAGGGGGCAGTTTTTTTTTTTTTTAGACGTTTTTCAAAAATATATATTTATCTCTCCTAAATGTTTGATCACGCAGTGCATTTTTTTTTTTTTTTTTTTTTTTTTTTTTTTTTTTTACAATCGTGCAATAGCTTACATGCAGCACAAGCCTGATTTTGTGAGCTGTATGAGGTGGCCTTTTATGCAGGTTCACACACAGGCCTACTCTGTTTGCAGTGTGTATGCAGTCCATGTGTGGTATGCAAGCGTTGCAGAAGCAGCACTGACTTTCACACAGGAGTCTGCAACTGATCTGTGGCGGTTTACCACAAACACTTTGACAGTGTTTGGATTTGAAATCAAAATAATGGATCTGAAAATGCTTTTTCAGCATTCATTATTTTTTTAACACAGTACAGTTATACAATCTTTTATAGACTTGTTTCAACAATAAATATAAGCAAAGCAACACATTATTCAATGCTTTTTACTTTTGCATTTACTTTAGATTTATATAGCCTGTTAAGTTGCTCAAGTGGCAAAACATTTAAACTACTTTTCTTACGTTATCACAAACTTCCCATTGACAGAAACAGTCAGCTCTACTGCCTTTCCTCTTGCATTTAAACCTTTATTACGCGCAATCCTGTGGTTCATAAAGAACTTTGTTTTTCTACCTCCACGAGTACCCTTTATTATTGCCTTGTTTATCTAAAAGTGCTCTTTCCCTTTAATCCTAGCCAAAAATCCATATGTGTTGAGGTTTAAAACACTGGTTTAAACGCTGGCAAGAATAAAAAAGAAATGCAATTTATAAACTATAGTGACGATGCGACCCTGCCTCGATTGTGCAGGTGACACAGTTCCGGTCAACTGTTCAGGGTGCAGCTCGCTTCTAGTGCAGACGCGATTTTGATTTGAAGCCGTTTGCGCATTTTGAGAAAGAAAGAGAGAGCATGTGCTATGATTCTCTTATGCTGTTTGTGAAGTTACGTCTTGCATAAGGCTTTGAAATTTAAGTTATTTAATGAAGAAATATGAATTGTACCTTACCTTCAGGATTATAATTATTTCACCGGCGCTGGACAAAGATGGAGACGGTGCGCTGGATGTCGTGCCAAATCTCTCACAGCAGGCCCGTCATATCTCACAGCTAGAGATTGCCGATCAAATATCCCCAAGTGATTATCGGCCGATAGTGCTGCTCGGTAGCCGATCAATTGGAGCAGCCCTATAATATACTGTGTAGCATATCTTGCTAATGTTTTAGCTGTTGGTGTAGTGTTTGGCAAGTTAGCATGTTCTAGTTAGTATGACATTTTAAACTCTAAAGTTGACCCTGGACCATAAAACCAGTCGAAACCAGTTATCATCTGAAAACTGAATAAATAAGCTTTACATTGATGTATGGTTTGTTAGGATAGGACAATATTTATACTGCTAGATCCAGCCATTTGAAAATCTAGAATCTGAGGGTGCAAAAAAAAAAATCAAAAAGTTGTCCAAATGATGTTCTTAGCAATGCATATAACTAATGCATACAAAACTTAATTTTGGATATTTACAGTAGGAAATTTTCAAACTATCTCCATGGAGCATGATCTTTACTTTAATATCATAATGATTCTTGGCATAAAAGAAAAATCTATAATTTTGGCCCATACAGTGTATTGTTGGCTATTGCTACAAATATACCTGTGCTACTTATTACTGTTTTTGTGCTCCAGGGTCACATATCTAAATGTAATATTCACTGGGGACTTCTGCTTTTCACATCACAGCTCAGGATATAGTTTCGAGTGAAGGGATTTGCGATTGTGTGCATGTTTCTGTTATTTTCCTATAGCTCCAGTTATTGTTCAGATAGCGTTTATTAACTGGGTGATTAGCTTAAAAAATGTTATAATCAACAGCATGTTGCACATGCAATACTTTAGCATCAAGTTAAAAATAGGCCAGAATTTATATATACATTTATGTTTTTAAGTATATTAAGGCATTTGACTGCAGTTTTATGTGACTTGTTGGATCTGGCTAAAAAGCAGACCGTTCATTCTGGTTGCTTGATTTGCATGGCTGATTTATTAACTTTTAAGGTTTTATTATTATTATTTTTTTATTAAATGGATAATTCATGTGATTAATTATGAACAAAATGAGATCATAAAAGACAGGCTGTCCTTTTTATTTATTTTTAAAACCAATCCCAAATCACATAAATAAAATAAGTGGTGCTTATAGAACAGCAGTGACCGCATTTCCTTGGTTACTGCTGTAAACAAAGCAGAGATGTGCTTATAAACCCTACTTTAATATGCATTATACAGAGACAAGATGAGGAGAAAGTACCATCTAAACTTCTTCTGAAGGCAGTTCCCATCAGAGATGCATTCATATAAACCCACTCACCTCCAGCGATTATGGTTAACACCTCAACTAACGTAAATCATCACACATAATTGATTTTCAACCGGCTTGGCATGCATTGTTACATCTTTAATTGTCATCTTTGACCAGACTGCACATCCAAAATTAAAATTAAATCCCACTGTCTAAATTCGAAACTTCCATTTAATTTTATTGGTTCCCTTGATGAATCCTTGTTAGACTGATGGACTGGCTGTTCTGCAAGGCTTCTGGATGCGCTTGGTTGTTTCCGCCTCTGCCCTCGTTTACTGTGTCTAACATCAGCTCAGACTAATTCTTCAGCATCTGCCTTTTGTTTTCCCTTATATGCTGTAAATGAGCTAGAGGATGGAGAACCAGCGGGGGTCTCGAGCCAAAGAAGAAACTAAACACGAACAGACAAGGAATCTGCCAGATTCAAATGACGGAAAGAGAAGACACACTCGTTCATCCCGGTCTGAAAAACAGGGTTCGGAAGAAGGTCGTTTCCATCAGGACCTGACGTCTCAGGGCATTAGAGGAGAGAAGGTTTGGTTCAACCGCAGCATATATGGTCAGGCCGCTGATGCTTATCAATCCTTGTTGAGCGCAGGGACCAGGATGCCTCCGGTTTCGTCCTCCCCAAAAGATCGAATTCCCCGCACCCTTGTCTTTAGGGCTAAACGCAATGGTGCGCAACAACCACAAGAGGAGGAGAACCAAACATACACCCGTTCCTATGCGTCACGTCAACAGCAGCGGGGTTCGACGCACCAGCGCTCCTCGTCTGAACCCGAACGGCAGCTCCCAAAAAGTAGCAGGAAGAGGGTCTTCTCTGAGACTGAACGTGCCCCTCAGAAAAGGGACAAGTATGGCTAGTTTAGGGGCATGGGACAGTTGACTTTAAGGAACTGCCTTCTCATTTATTGAACGGTGTGTTTTGTGAGTTTGTGGATTTTATTAAACATTTTTCACCTTTCAAAAGCCTCAACCTGGTTTGTGTCACCATTGGCTGCTGGGTGAAAGCTGATCAGTGTGAAACTAATCCGAGGGCTTTGGCACGCAAAATCTGTCCCATTGTCTGCAGCCCATGTCAGCAAAAAAACAAATGAAAGGAGTTTTAGTGGTTGAATGGACTTTAACAATAAATCCAAATAACCGTTCTACAAAATCTATGTGAATGCAAGACCTGGACAACATAATTAAGAGGTTTTTTCCTGCATCATAAAGTTGTGTTTTATGGGGTGTATGAGTTTACCATTGATCATATGCAGTCTTCAATTTATCATGCTGAATAACTGATTCAGACTTTGACAGTAAAGGCCTGTTCACGGCAAGAATGAAATGGTTAGATCAGAACGAATAAGTAATGAAGGGTTTGTTCACAACAAGGGGTCTTTGACTTGCTTGAATACAAGATGCAATGCATCTCACAATAGATTTTACTCCCTAATGCAAAAATACTAGCCATTTGATAAGACTACTTTCACTTGCTTAAAGTAGTGACTGGATGTATGGAAATGTAAGGTATCATTAATAACAGATGTTTGTACAAACTGGTGATTTGGTGGGTTTCAGTAGGTATAGTATAAATATGTTGCCAATAAGCATTCCCTTTTTGTCAGCATATATTGTTCATGTAACATTTTTAATGCTTGTTTTATTGTTATGGCATCTATATGTTCTTTTGTTCTCAGATAGCAACGGCATCAGTAAAGTTACTTGTACTAGCTGTTTAGCTAGTTGTCTGTTGCAGCTGCTATAATTAAGCTAGCAGTTAGTTAGTTTAACCTTTTGTTTTTCCTATTTATTCAAAACAGTTTGGGCCCAACACATTAAAAATAGATGAGGCAGGCATCTTTGTGCAAACGGGGAATGGGCTCCTTCAGCGTTTGGAGATTCTGACATTGTTTATTTTAGGGGAACAAGCAAAAATTGAAAAACATATTTTAAAAAATATATTTTCAATTTGTAAACTAAAACACTATTTAATTGTATTGAGTGCAAAAAAAAAAAGAGCTGTAATGTGGGAAAATCTCTAATAATGATTTCTGAATTGAAATTATGATTGTAAGGATCCAAATTCAAGAGAACTAATAGAAAATAAACATTTCTGTAACCAGTATATGGCCATAATGTATGGCAATATAGTGGAGGATACAGTATATGCGTTCATTTATATGGATGGTGCTTGGCTTGCTCGGCTTGATTTATGTTTGAGGCTTCTTGCAAACGTGAATGAATTGCATTCCTAATTAATGAAAGGCTTTCATTTGAATTGTTTTTTTCCAAAGCTTTGAGTTTTTGTAAAGCTGTATGCTTGCTATTTGACACACAAACCCTCACGTCTCATTTTTCTTGTGTTTTTAGCATCACAATGAGTGGACTTCAGGGACTCGCCCAGGAGAACATCTGGTTTGACAAGTCCAGATATGATGAGGCTGAGAGACGCTTCTATGAGGGCATGAACGGCATCCCTCAGACATCTCAGGTACTGCCCCCTACAGACCCGGATGTTAGAGCGCAGCAAAATTTGTCTAAAAACAAAAAGGGTCTAAAATTTCTTCATTTTGGTTTTCGCACAAACTGGTAATTCTCAATGAATGAGGTTGATAGAATTCTCATGGAGAGGCATGAGTTCCTGTTTACTCTGCTGCTGTACGTCCATCTATCATCCATTTTTCCAGGTGTCTGCTTTTTCTTTAAGCTCCTATGCTGAATAGTCTGCACTGACAGCGCTTCTGTACGCACCTGTGTATTTTTGTTTTCTTGCTTGCTTGCATGCTCACTCTCTGCCTCTTGCTGGTTTGTTTGACAAGGGCCTTTTTACCCCGCTGTACTCTTCCAGGAGAGAGATGCTAGTGCCATCCTGCAGGACATTGCTAAAGCCCGACAGAATATCCAGCAATCCCTAACCGGAGTGAGTACTGCCCCAAAATATGAGAGAAAAATCTCATTATTGGAGCATACTGAATCTGTACTGTAATCTTCTTGTGAAGCGCACTTAACTAGAGTGATTACTGACACTCGATAACTGTCGTCCTGCATGGGACCAGTTTGAAGCGCTGATTTAATTCCGCTTCATGAAGCTCTAACCAAGATGGAGGTGAAATTAACAGGACAGTTTTTAGTTCAGCTGCCGATCACCCACAAGACTGGAGCTACAGTACAAACACTCGCCCTCCATAAATACCCCTGTGCTATTTCAGTATGTTTACAGAACACCCCCTCTGTGCCCCTGGCAGGGAGAAGAAAAATCAGCTGTAGTTATGGATTAGTGAACTGTACATGGAGATTACTAACCCATGTACACAATTTATGAACTGTATAAGGATTTGGAGTGGTGGCTGATTTGGCAGATTAAAATTTTTTTTTTTTTTTTTTTTTTTTTTTTTTTTTTTTTTTTTAGTTTTGAACTTAAATGTAAACCTGAAATGATTTAAAAATTAAATGAGAATTTATTTATTGATTATAGCTGGTCAATCAATGTCAGTTAGGACTGGGCGATTTAAAAAAAAAAAAAAAAAAAAAAATTAAGTACTTAAAAATATGAAATATAAAAGAGAATTTTACAAAAAGTCTAGTCTTCCGATTTAAAAACTTCATATTTCTTACTGTCTTTCAACATCACAATATACACTATATTCTCTAATTTTCTAGTGTCAGCAAAGATATTGCGATTTTAAAAAGGTATAAAGGTTTGCATCAGATTGGATATGAATAGTTTTGAAGGGACCTTTACATTTGAGAAGTGTAATATTGAATTTGAAATTTCACGTTTTGCAATATTTATTTATTTTAACTAATTTGGGTTCAGAATTTGGCAAATCAGACTGATTAAATAGAACTTCTGACGTGCTGCACTCATTTTGCACACTTTGCTTGTCTCCAAATTTATTTTTGTTTTAAGGTTTATGCAATTGGCATGTTCATTTTTGAAGACAATTTGTAAAATCATGTTCACCGATTTCTTAAAAGGCTCCATAAATTTCCCAAAACAGACAGAAGTTCCCACGGTCTTTTCTCACTGATGTTGCAGTATTTGGTTCTTCTGTCAGCAGTTACTTGACACCTTCCTTATCAAAGCATATGCTTACTAGACACTTCAGAAAACTGCATTGACTAAGAATCAGAGTTCACCTCAAATATTTTATGTAGTCCAACTGTGTGCACCTAAAAGCACTTAGCTGTAGCAAACGGTCTTGTCGTGCAAGTAGGTCTAGCAAGATCTCCTTCCCAGCATGACATCTTTTGGTTGTGTTTATGTGCCTGTGTATTTTCCAATGCATGTGCTGCGCTCTGTTCTCTTCAGTCTTGTGTTCATCTGTCATCATTAATATTGTAAGAGGAAGCAGGCTGCTGTGCGGTTGCCTGAGGATGTTAGTGTGTGTTTGTGGTTTATGCTTTTATGACATTCTGTTTAAGCATGCAGAGCTCACGTCTACACACTGCAAACATGTGCTTGCATGTTTATATATGCGGTTTGATAAACTGTAAAAATATCTTTGACTATAATTTTATTAAAGAAATAGTTCACCCTAAAATGGCAATTTGCTAAGATGTAGGTAAGTTTCTTTCTTCATTGGAACAGATTTGGAGAAATCTAGCATTACATCAGTTGCTCACCAAGTGGATGCTCTGCAGTGAATGGGTGCCGTCAGAATGAGTCCAAACAGCTGATAAAAACATCATCATAATCCACAACACTCCAGTTCATCAATTAACATCTTGTGAAGCCAAAAGCTCTGTGTTTGTAAGAAACGGATACATCAAGACATTTTTAAACCATTGCTCCTGGCTAAAATACCAGTCCATAACATTGCTTCCTCCAGTGATTAAAGTCGTCTCGTCTAAATCAGGAGAGAAATATTCACAGATCAAGCACTGTTTACAAATGAAAAAAGATCCACCCGAGATGTGGGTGGATTTTGATGTGAGAGGACAACAGGATATGGACTTTATTACTGGAGGAAGCATTATTATGGATTACAGACCGGAAGCAACATGTTCCAGTTAAAGTGATGTAATGCTAAATTTCTGTTCTGATGAAGAAACAAACTTGAAACATCTTGGATGGCCTGAGGGTGAGTATTTTAATCAAATTTTCATTTTTGGGTGATCTTGTCCTTTTAAAAGAGCTGTGCACAGTTGCACAGATGTGTTTTAGCAACAATGAAGGTCATTTAAAGGACCGATTTAAAGTGAAGCAAAAAACTGAGGTCCAGTGAAAACATGCATGCATGCATCTCTTCTCTGATCTCTTTCTTTGAATTTGAATGGAGCAAAACTCTGTCATAGTAGTTTATCTCTGTCCCTTTCTCTGATTTGTTTTCTGGTTGTGGTGGTTAAATGTGACTCTCTCAGGTGAAGACTGCTCTACAGGGTAGTAAAGGGCACGCTCGCGCTCAAAAACCGCGGGAGAGGAAGACCGTAAGTGCTGTGCTGCGGTTCAGCCTGATGTCTGTGTGAAAAGCATGTGAATGGAGCCTGGAGCAGCGTGGATCATACACTCATTACTACTTGACACTTTCTAAACGGCCTGTTTTCTGTGAGACTGGTGTTATTAAGGACCCCAACATCATGCATGACTGTTTTCATGCATTGGTTTAAAGTTTTAGCCTTCACCAAAGTAAACTGCATGCAAATTCGAGTGGAAACAAATATTTTTTTCAGTGTTTCAAACTGAAACTATATTATTCAAAATAATATCATACTACCATGCTTCCACGTGGTTTTTAATTGAGGTTGACGAACCTTTTGTTTGGCATGTCTGCAGTTGCAGCCCTACATGGTGTGGTGTTTTTTTTTGTTTTTTTTTTAAACCAGTCAGCTCTTTGAGATATAATTCACTGACGTTCAGTTCTTCTCCATCTGATTTGCAGAGTCAGAATGCCAGCAAGTCTGAGGATCAGAGTGAGCTGGTCTCTCGTCTAAAGAGTCTGGAACTGGACAACAAGATCATGCGCACAAGTACGTATTAGAAGACACAGACAGACATGATGGCTGTTCCACAATCAAATAAGTTGCCTACCTTGACAGCAATTTCCCAGTTCCTGATGTGAAGTCTGTTGGATGCTGCCTTAGGAGTGTTCACAAACAACAGTGATTTGCAGTGACAGAGAGACTGGAGGTCATTCATTCTCAGTGTGTTCACAGTTGTCAGCGAAAAAATGTCCTTAAATGCAGCATAGCTGAGAAATGTTCAACTTTATGCAAATGAGGACTGATGCAGCAACTACCAATCAGAGAGAAGACATTGAAAGTCCTGTGAGAAGCATTACTGTGTGTGATTTTGGTGCATGATTAGTCTCTGCTCACACGCAGCGATATAAGATGTTCAAATAATTTAGAAACTGTTGACATTTTAAGTCAGATTTTCAAAAGTTGTGCAAGGTTTCCACAGGAAAAAAAGTGATATCCAGGCCTAGAATATTCTTAGTTTCTTTTGATTATATATTTTTATAGTTATGCTTATATTTCTTATAAATTATTTTATTTTAATTGCATGCTGTTTATTCATATTTTGAGTGAGGGTTATTATAGTAAACGAACTGAAAAACATTTTTGTTAAAGTAAATATTGAAATTTAAAAAAAAAAAATTGAAATACTGAGATTTCAGTTAGTTTCCTAGGTTTTTTTTTTTTTTTTTCCATTTTGTTTTAACTTGATGGAATTTAAACTTAATCAAATTAATAACTATATAGGCATTAAAAAAACTAAATTACTGGAATTTTTCAATTGAATGAGGACCATAGTGGTATATCGACACTAAAATGATAAAAAATAATAAATTGACTTATTTTTATATTTTCAGTTTTAATTGAAGTTTTAGTGTGTTTTTTTTTTTTTTTTTTTTTTTTTTTTTTGTGAATAACAAAATTACTAAAACTTAAATTGAAACCTGAAAATCTAAAAATGTATTTTGATTTAGTATTTGGTTTTAGTTTGTCAAAAGGTTAAAAAAAAAAAAAAAAAATCATCATTTTTATTTTTGTAGCACACTTGGCTTAATTTTCAGTTTGAGTTACTGATTGTATTGAAGCTGCTCTTGATTATTCTGAGATTAACAGAGCTGTTGCTTTACCAGCGGTGGATGATCTGAGAGCCACGCTGTCCAAACTGGAGTCCAGAATGGCTGTACTGGAAAAGAGCCAAACGCCTGCTTCAAAGACTGTTACCTTCACAAAGGTAGATGAGCCTGCACTCTTGAACTTGAACAATGATTCTGCGGCCATCTTTGTGCACTGAACAAATTCAGCTATCATTCATAATATGCATATTGTTTTATCTGAAGGCTGCTCCTGTCCAGAAGCCCAAGGTTGAGGAACATGACGACGACGACGATGATATTGACCTGTTTGGCAGTGATGAGGAAGATGTGGAGGCAGAGCGTATCAAAGCAGAGAGGGTGAAGGAATATGCCCAGAGGAAAGCCAAAAAACCAGCCCTCATCGCCAAATCCTCCATTCTGCTGGATGTCAAACCTGTACGAGAACTTCAACACTCACAATCTTTAAAGTGTCGAGTATAATTCCTGTTTCAAACATATGGGTTTTCATTGATCAGTGGGACGACGAGACCGATATGTCGAAGCTGGAGGAGTGTGTGCGCTCCATACAGATGGACGGCCTCCTGTGGGGAGCTTCTAAGCTGGTTCCTGTCGGCTACGGCATCAAAAAGCTGCAGATCAGCTGTGTGGTAGAAGACGATAAAGTAGGAACAGACATTCTGGAAGAGGAGATCACCAAATTTGAGGACTACGTAAGTGCAGGATGAATCTGAGAATGTTTCACCCCAAAATCGAAAGAAGAACTGAATGTTGTATAAAGAAAATGAAATGGTGTGTTTTTTTTTTTTTTTTTTTTTTTGCATTAGATTCAAATTACTTTAATCCAGTAATTGTTTTGTATATTGCAGTAAAATACTGATAATTTTATAATGATTTGTACTTTGCAAATGTTATCTTATTTATTGCATTAAAGTAACTTTAGTAAAATAATTTAACCTCTTAACTGTCACCGTCCCCTCTGTGGGACGCCTACGTTTACTTCACTATTTTACAGTTAAATCCTAATGTAATCATAACAAACTATATATCATTGGAAAGGTCTAAGACTCCCAAATGGGTATTTTACCACTTTTTTTTTGTTAAATTATGTAGGAAAAATTATAGATTAATTTATGACAAGAGTGGACCTGAAAAATCTGCATCATAACAGGAGTTCTGACCTTTGTCACAAAGTCTTCTTAGTTGCCTTTTTCTCTCTCACGTATTAGAAATTATATATCCGTTGAAAACTTAGTCTCAAAATTCATCCTTTGAAACCCATTTTAAAATCGGCCATTGCAATACCATGGAAATGTACATCAAAATCATGTTACAATGTTTTCTTTCATGAATTATAAAAATTTAAGTTTGGATAGTGCACTATAATGTCTGTTTAAAACTGTGAGTGACAGTTAAGGGGATAAGAAAAAACGTGAGAAATTAAATGTCATTAAAATAAAGATAGCTTAAGAATTTTATTATTATTATTATTATGAATAAATATACTGCATCACAATGAAAAAAAAAAAAAGAACATTGGTCTTAAATATAGGCTCGATTTATGCATTATACTGTATATGGTACATTTTAAAAGCAAAATCTGTTTTTTTTTTTTTGTAGTTATTGTATGTTATAGTAAAGTATAATTATTTTGTAGTTCATAAATACTTGACAGATGTATTTATTGCATAATAATTTGTATAAAATTGAGGACAAATGAACAGCTGCCATGAAAAATAAATGCATGAAACCATTATATAAATGTATATTAATTAATTTTATGGTTTATATATTTTATATTGCAGTGAAGTACAGATTTGCAAATGATGTATTAATTTGCAAATGTGTGTATTTGTTGCATTACAGTAACTATTAAAATAGAGGACAGATTGTGAGGAATGTATTGTCATGGGGGGGGGGGATGTAAATTATATTGGAAATGATCACAATGACGAAAAACATTGGTCTAGATTTATTCACAATATACTTTTAAAAAATTTTTTTTTTTTTTTTATTTGTTATGGTTAGGTGAAATCCAAATTGCTGCGTTCTTGACTTTTTTTTTTTTTTTTTTTTTTTTTTGAGATCGACATTTGATTACATTATAAACTGTTGGGGAAAATATTTCAAGATTTTGACGACATACTACATTAATTCCTCATTCTGTTGTAGGTCCAGAGTGTCGACATCGCTGCCTTCAACAAGATCTGAGCCTCTTGCCACAAAGAACCACCTCACACTGGGTTACTGCTGCTTTTATATCACACGGTTGCCAATAAACTGTTCTGCCACGTGAACCAACTTGCTGTATTGACTCTTTATTTATATGCTCTTTATTCATGTCCTGATTTTACAAGTTTCCATTATATATTTATTTTTTTAAATGGTAAGTTTACCCAAAAATGAAAATGGTCATTCCAACAAAAGGATATATCGAGGTCAGAGCACTACTTTTCATTATGTTGCATGGTCAGTTTGGTCTCTAAAATAACAAGCCACAAGAGAAAAACACGAATGCAACACAAAGGTGAGCGACTGACATGCTTTTGATTTTTGGGTGAACTGTCCATTGAAACAAAATGAGAGCACAGAATGCATAACTAAGCTGAAAAGCTGAACGTTCGACAAAGTTTCAAAGTAGATCCAAGTCCGACCCAGAAACCAGGATAGAGAGGCTGAGTGAATGTAGTTTGCTCTCGATGTAGCAAAATCATGGTATCATCTGCCAGAGAAATGCAATAAAACGCCAGCGTTCCAGCACTGTGATTGAGATACACGCCAACTCTGTGAGGCATCGGAGTGTGAATTTCTACACTAAACTTATTGTGCTGGAACAAACAAAGAGAATCTGAGAAATCTAAGCTCCACGATTTTGAATTGCATCCCAGTTTTTGGTCCATATTTCCTCCAGTTCTGTAGGAAACGCCAATAGAAACTCCTCCACCGCCTCTCCACTCCACCTCCCAATATCCACGTCCAGACAGACCTTCGGTGCATAAGACTTGAGCCCAGCTGATGAAGCGCTCTGGGTGATCGGGGTATGGCTGTGCCTCGTGGCCGGTCGTGACCTCTGTACGGTCTCCAGAAAGGCGGAGGCAAGAGTTGACTGTGTTTGGGTCTAATGTCAAATCGCAGCAGTCTGAAAGAGAAAGGATACTTTACTAAGAAGTCTCTTTAAGGCAAGTCATGTTACTCAGTGGCTCAGTGTGTCTGGCTTCCGGTGTCATCCACGTCCAGCTATTTTTAGCTGTACAAAACCGCTCCTTTTGCGGATTGATATTTCAAACTGGTGTCTTGTCTTTTTTATTTCAATGTGTTATCTTGGTTATGAACACTGTTTTACCGTTTACTGCACTTTGATATCTTTCTCTTTATTTCCCTACAGCGGCTAATGAACCAGAAGTCTCACACATTGACAGAAAACGGCTTACTTCCGCATTGAAAAATAAGGTGGATGGTAACAGTTTCTTACTATAGAAGAGCCTACAAAGTCGCAATTGTAAGAAAATTGCACGTTTCTGAGAAAAAAGTTAGAATAGTGAGACATAAAATTCAGTTTGTTCTTGCAATTCTTACTTTTTTCCCCTCAGAATTGTTTAAGACTCGTTCAAATAGTGAGTTTATATCTCACAATTCTGACTCTTTTCAGAATTGTAAGAAATAGGCTAAACTCATTTGCGAGAAACAAACTCACAATTAACTTTCTCACAACTCCCAATTCTCAACTTCGCAACTGTGAGAAATAAAGTTGCAATTTGGGAAAAATCTGAATTGCAAGATATAAACTCGCAATTGTGAGAAGGAAAAACCGTAGCAATCACCTTTTATTTTTTAATTCTGTGGCTATCTGCAGCTGCAGTGATATTCTGCATGTTACACTTTCTCCTGTTCATAAGTAATATGAGTGTACCGTCTTTGTATATCTTTAGTCTTTGGTCTCATCTAAGAATGAACTCTGAACTCACACTGTAAGAAATCTCCTCTGGTCCTCGGCTCAGTCTGGTGTAAATGTCTATGGGCTGGAAAAGGTCAGTGAGGTGAATTACGTCAGAAGAGTTCTGATGTACAGCGGTAAACATGGGTGAGTTGATGTGCTTTGATGACTCACTTGCTGGGAGGGATGTGAGTGTCTGTACCTGTATCAGTGTTCAATGGACAGCTCAGGGAGTTTTCAGCTGACTGATCGTGCTCTTCATCAACTGTAAATATAAGGGTATCCGCTGTCAAGAGCCGTATGTGCATCAACCGCTGATGGTTATCATTCTAAGTAATCAGGTGTTGAGACCATGATTTTGCCAAGTAAGACATATTCCTGGATCAACTTCTTTTGTTGATCCTGGATCAACATTACGGTCCAAAAATATAGACTTGACCCAATCCATACCCCTACCCATAATTTATCACTAAAATAAGTGGGAAATGATTAACAAGGGTGTAGAAGCACCTAACCCTTATCATAAGCCTAAAACTGAGATTTCCTGAAAAGTTATCCCTCAGTTCTAATTGGTAGATTGGAATGTTGTTCCAGGAACATGATGTACTTGATGAAGTGTGTGTGTGTGTCATATAATTTGCCCAGGATTTATTATTTACACTTTTATGAATCTCTTAAATATATAATTAATATAATATATATTTACACTTACAAATAATTCTAATTTAAAATATTTACTTTATTTTTCATTTTTGACTGGTACTTATTAGAAATAATTTATTATATTTAACTGTTTTTAAATTAAGAAAATAAAAGAATGAACTTCATTTTTTTTAAAGTTTTAAAAACGTCTATTTATGTTGTGATATTTACAATGTATTTTTTGTTGTTTTCATGTAATTTAACTACATTTTCCTAGTGATTTTAATGAATTTTGAATATTTAATAATTTGAGTTAATTATAAAATGTTATTTTGCATTATTTAAAAATATTTTGAATGTCTAATTATTTGTCAGTTAGTTTATTAAAATATTTTTCAAATCAGTTAATAATTCCTTCATGCATTTAAGTGGTTACTAAGTCCACCATAGTCAGCTACCTTGTGTATCTGAGTTTCTGCACTCACCTAATTCTGCGATCTTTGTCAATTCTCTGTCACAGACCTCGTTGACTTTATCCCTCAGCTCTGCCAGAGCTTTTCTCAGTATCAGCAAAGAGAAGTACGGATGGACGTCGATGCTGGGACGCCCCCCAGTGTCAGGAGGAGCACAGAGCGTCTTATAGTTCTGCACAGGTGAGTGACACAGGTATAGCTAGCATGTTAGCGAACAGCAAGTAAGCAAACTCACACCTTTATATTCGCTGGGCCAAATTCTCCTATAGAGGCTAAACAAAGAGAATGCTACGCCATGGCCTTGTGGTTCCCATAGTGTTTCAGTTTCGTAACCTCAAGCACAAATAAACAAATTCAGTTCATGTTTCAGACCCAGGACTTCACCTGCAGGAAATTGATATGATCATCGGTGTTTGAGAGCGTCTCTAGATCAGCTTCTCCTCTCCTGTGTTCAACTATCTGTTGATTCAGTCGTTCCAGAAGCTTCTCCGTCTGGCCGAGAGCTATCCTCTCCTCACCTCTGATCAGCTCTTTCACCTCCAAATGCTTTCTGTCGATGGAGCGCTGCAGTCTGGTGAAGATCTTTTCGCTGTCATCCTCAACCGCTTGTGCTGAACGCTAAAGAAATGACGGAAAGGGCACTGTTTAACCTTCTGCCATTGTTCAATTATGGGTCACAATCTTACTGTTCGCCATTCTACAAAATTTTGTACTAAACAACAATATTTATCTCAAAATGATGCACTGTTTATTCCATTATCATTTTCAGAAATCTTTAAACATTGTGCATTATTTAGGTTAAAAATTGAGCAAATGTATTTAAAATCCAGTGAATGAAGGCAGTCTGTCTTATTTTGGAATGTGGAAATACGCTTGTAAGTAAAATATAATGTAAGTAAAATGTAATATAAAATGTAAATCAAAGTAAGCTGCTTTTTTAAATCATTATTTTGATTTTCATGAATTTTTGAATCATTGGCCGCTATAGGTAGATAACTAAAAGAATAACAAGTGCAGTAAATGACAAGTATTTACACTACAAACAAATGTGATTATGATAATGTTATGATAACAAATGTCTGTTTGCACTATCAAGCAGTGTAACAATGTTTTTGTACAGTTAAAAATACAATTTTCCACACACCCGAGTGAAATATTACTGGAAAATAACTTTCCCTAATAATATTTCAGCAGTCATGTCATGTCATGTTTTTTCTTTTAGCTGTTTAGCAATTCATGAATGAATCATGAAAGGTCTGAACTAGTTTTCAATTCAGTTTGATAGATATGGCCAGAACACTCATGTGCTAAATGTTTTGCAGTGTTTTCTCACACCAGAACAGGATACTTTATAAAACAGAAACAAAAACATACATTGTATGACACAAAAAGTGCAAATGTCTTCTATCGTTCTATCATTCAGAGATGAAGCCACTCTTTATTGTGCTTGTTGTGAATGAGCAGCACACTCTGTACTGCAGGTAAAGACAATTTAAATATCCATGCATCTAAAAGAGAGTTTTAAAATATGTATCAATAATATTTTTGATGAGGGTCTGTGCCCCAGAACTTACGAATGGCAAGAAACGCTTGTGTAGCCCCCTATATAAACGGCTGTGCAATCCCTAGTGGCTAGGTTTCAGATATAATTACTTTTATTAGGTTCTGCATTTGGATATATATTTATACATAATCAAAGACTACTTTTGCCAAAGTTTCAATGAAATCATTTGAAGTGCAAATTTGCTCTGTGTTACAGTCATACCAGTTCATATGTGGGCCAGTTTTACACTTTTGAGGTTTTTAGAGTTTACACCTTCAAAGCTGTCATGGCTGATTTATAGATTGTATTACACAAAATATACTGTTCCTGTATTTTTCATGGCCCATTCATGGTGGTTATTTTCAGTACAATTGCAATCAATTCCAATTGTATTCCCTTTTTTTTCCCCTCACAAAGCAACAATTCATACCAATCTGAACTAGACGTTAAAAATGAACAATTTGGGGGTCTATGACTGAGAAGTAAGCAAAGCAGAACCAGTTTTGTTCCACCCAAAAATAAGAAACCTGTTATTTTGTGATTGTGTAAAAAATATGACAGTAGACCTACCTTGATATATTTTACAATATCTCTGAGTTCTTTCTCTCGTTCCTTGCACCTCAGTTTGGACTTTTTCCACGCTTCCTCAAGATGTTTCTGTTTGAAAACCACACATGTGAGAATTTTGCCATCTTTGAACTCTACTCTACAGTTCTCTACATTTTTTGTTACCTGTATTTCCATCCTCTCCTCCATGACCGTCACGACGCTGTGCCCTTTGTGTCCGTCTTTGAAGCACAAACTACAAATGCATTGTTGGTCTGTGCGACAGTACACATCACGCAATTTATTGTGCCGTGAACAGATTCTCTTATGCGGTTGTTTTGTAACTTCAGTAAGCGGATGCGTCCTGCCACGATTCCTTTCATTGTGAGATTTCAGGTGCATCTCACAGTAAAACGTCTGACATTTCACACAAAACCTAACAGCTCGATGTTTCTTTCCAGTGCAAACGTCACATTCGACATCCGCTGCTTTCCCACCAGCATCTTGAACGCCAGTTCTCAGTTTCTCCACAATATCAGCCAGCATGGTGTTTCTACATAGCACAGGTTTAGGACTAAAGGTGCGTCTGCACTGAGGGCAGCTGTATTCCTCTTTCAACTCGCATTTCCTCCAGTAACCTTTAATGCACTCCATACAATAACTGTGTCCACAGGGAATGGTGACCGGCTCCCACAGCACTTCCAAGCACACCGAGCAACAGAACTGCTCCTTATCCACAGAGATATTCATTCCTGCCATTTTCTCGTACATGTGTTAGAGGAGAGGGAAATGAAAGGTGGTCACCAAGGCAGGACAGGGAGGACGAAACAATAGTGTTTGTGTATAAACTGGGCGTGAACATAATGCAGGTACAGTAGAAGGTTATCGGGTTTCAGGCCGAAACACCCTGGAGCAGCCAATCACTAAGTACAGGAGGTCACTTTTTTTGTTTTTATGCAAATATAAAGTTGCAGGTGCATGAGTTTGCTTTACACGCTTTACATTATATTATATGTGATCTGCTCCATCATTTTGAGAAACACATTGTGAGTATTAACCACTGAAAGAACAAAGAAAGTTTGTGCTTTCAAATGATATAACTAGTGTTTATAAAAAAAAGTGGCATTTTAGACCGCAAACAATGCAAATGTGACTTTTTTTAAAACCATTTTTGCCTATGTTCACGTAGCAAGTGCCATGAAAGTCACTAAGTTTCATATCCTGCAGCTACATACTATTCTTTTTTATAATTGTCAAACTTTTTAGTTTTTGTTCTCTTTTAGTTATTATTTGGTATTTTCCTTATCATATAAAAAAAAGAATTGTTTTTGTTTAACCTTAAGTAAGATATAACCTACAGGTAGAAGGAAATATATTTAGCTTTTTGCAGCAAATAAAAACAAATTTCTGTCAAACGATGCATTAACATGAATCTTATAGTTTGGTAAGTGAGTCATATGTTGATTCGGTAGCTGATCTGATGGATTCAGTGAGCGCATTCAGGATTATGAGTTGCTAAATCAAAATAAAAGTTGAGACAGTCACAATTCTAAGATACATAGTCAAAATTATGACATGACTCATGAGCAGTTATTTGGTCTCTATATGAGGTGCTCTAACTTGTCTTTTCTGTATATAGTGGTTCTAATAAACTTGTACTGTGTGTTGTTTTTTTACAGTGCTTAATAGTTTTTGCTACTACACATGAAAACACAAGGTTTTTGAAATGATGTACATTTCTCGTTGCTAACCTGAGCTGGTCTAATGCATGAAAGGCCTTCAGTCAAACATACACAACTGATTTGCATTGCAAGAAAATAAATTCCACAAATAAATGATTGAATAATTTCCACCTTTAAATCAGTTGTAAATGAAAACTTTTGAGTAAAAAAAAAAAAAAAAAAAAAATTCAAGCATGAAGGCTATAGTCATAGTTTTATGTGTCCCCCAAACTTCAAGCATTTAAATATTTATTTTTAGTTGGGTTAATTACAGAGTTTTGGACATTTGACATCTATACAGAGATGACCATCATGTTTTGCACAGGCTTATTTACACTAAAGGCGTTTTGTTTATTCTAAAGCGACTGTAAATATCACATGACTGATTATACAATCCAGTCAGAATTACAGGCAGAGAATTTTCTTTTCCTTGTGCAGATTGATTTTGCCTTTCATGAGGATTTTATGTAAATCTGTGCAGATCCAGATGATTTTTTTTTCTTTTTAGTTGCTAAAATAATGTATGGAAACCCAATTCTGATACAAAAAAGTGCTTTATTAGATAATCATTATGATGATGAAAAGATGAAATGATGACATAAGTTATAATTACGACTCGAAAAGTATGAGACACTTCAGCCCGATTCGGACGGTAATTGTTTCTCATGGACGTCTGTAAAAATAAATACCTCAGTGATAAAAACTCATGGATTCGGATGGCGATTTATTCAGTGGAGAAGCGAGTTCTGTGCTTCTCACGTGGCCAGTCACATGATTGTCTGCTGTAAATAAAATGAATTTTATTTACAAGTTTATTCTTATTATTGTAAAATGTATTTTAAAATACTTATTATATAAAATATATTATTATTATTGCAAGCATATTTTATAATATATAATCCTATTTATTATTTGATTATTTAAATCTCCTGTTTGAAAATAGGAAAATAGACGGGCTATAGTTGTATATAATTATACGCGATATATATCAGTTTATAGCTAATACACATTTTAAAATTGTATTGCATACCTGCTGCTGCCATTATAAAGACGCATTTCGAATTTGTACGTGCTTTTCTTCTCTGTCTGCTCCCAGTCGCTGTGGTGGAGCAGTTATGAAATATTGTTCTTTTAAATACTTTCCAGCATTTCAGAAATACATATGTATGCAAATTACACCGCCCTACAACAGTAACCTTAAGGTGTTCGGGAGAGATCAAAAAGGGTTTATACACTGAATTTTGAATTGATTTCTTCTCGTAGACTTAGAGATGTGGATTCCGACAGCAATTAAATTACCACAAGACCTTGATGTTTGTCAAAAAACAGTAGCTAATTTGGCCGGGGATTTTTAGGGGGGTGGTGAGAGAAAAACACCGACATCCTGGATTCAGACGGCACTAAAATCACTAACTACCCCGTGTAAATGGTGAAAATCACTTAAGTCCCCCTGAGAAACAATTACCATCTGAATAGGGCTTAAGTCATAAGTCATGAGATAAAAAGTCATAAAATGTTCTAATTATAAAGTCTATATGTACACATTTGTAAATATTCAATAATAATTAAACTCTGAAACAGAAAGTCTAAATTACGAGACGAAATCATGACAAGTTATAATTATGGCAACTCTAAATATGAGATACTGAGTCATAATTATGGGACAAGTTTTTAATCCATTTCATATTTATTATCGCAATTCATTTTTCATGTCACAATTGTGTTTTTTAATCACAACTTCAATTTACGAATATGATTACCAAGACTATTTTTGTTTCTTATTTGGCAAAAATGGGCTTCCAAATAAAGAGATGTTAAAAACCATGATTGATATTGTCTTGGGTTCATTTGTCACATTGAAAATGAAAACTCAAGTCAAGTGCATTGAATCAAGCACATGATTCAGTCTTTTTGCCTTTTTCATTTGGCTACACAGTAAAATACCAGAGCCATCAAACTGTTTGGAAGAAACTTTATTTTTCATGATATGAAAAATAAGTATTTAACATCCTAATTTTAAAAATTCTTGTAATTAAACAATGTTTAATACAGACAAATACATCTCAAACATACAGTATAAAGCTAAAATGAATATCTGTTAATAGATAGACAGCGTCAGTGAATAAAACACTGACAATTTACACAAGTATAACCCTCTATAATGTGTATGATTAACACTTAAGAAAATACTATAATCATAGCTTAATCAACAGGTAATTATTTTGAAAAGTTTATCACACACAATATTGCAACTTTCACTCCAAACACATCTGTAATTGTAAGATATACAGATTAACATAAGTTTAAAGTTAATACCGTTGAGACTTGGACGGTAGACACTGAAACGCATCTGCATTTACATTTCTGTCTTATTTAGTAATAAGAGTTTGCGGTTAATATAGCGTTACAGTTTCTTTTCTTTTTTTTAACCATTAAAATGTACATGTTCCAAAATACTACCACAAACCGACTTTGGCCTCTTGACTGAATTCTAATCAGGCATTTCTCTGGCCGATCTTAAGGCTACCTTCGTCTCCTACGTGGCTGCAGTCTCTGACGAGGACCTTGTGATCTGGATCCTGAAGAGGAAAAAGAAAATGAGAACACCATGATTTACTGTATGCAAAAAACAAAAACAAAAAAGGAGCTCAGAGATGGTCAATATTCTACACTGTAAGAGAAAAAATCTGTAGAAAAATGTCCTGGCAGCAAATTACAATATATTGTATATTACTGTATATTTACAGACATTCCTTTTAACTTTAAAACACTACATAATGCATTTCAAAATACGGTAAAACATCTGTAAAAAAATAAATAAAATAAAAATCACACAGAACATTGGCCCATATTTTTACTGACTTTTTTAAAGTGAACAATAAATCTTTTCCTGATACTCACCAAATGACGAGAATGGAAACACACTAATTGTTGGGACGCTAATGGTAAAGGGGCTCTGTACAGCCTGACCAAAGACCGGTGCTGAAGCTACGAAATAAACAATTCATCCTGTTAGCACTGAAAGCTTCTTCACATGTAGTCAAAATCAAAATATAAATTTTATTAGATGAAAATGAAACATCATCTGAATACATTGAATTGTAAGGCTCTATTCCAAACTTTGTGAGCATTTTAAGCATCATATTGCACACTACTGTTCAAAACTTTAGGCTTTAGGATGATGTGACACTGAAGACTGGAGTAATGATGCTGAAAATTCAGCTTCAATCACAGGAATAAATTACATTTTAAAATATATTAAAGTAGAAAACAGTTATGTTAAATTGCAATATTATTTCACATAATTGCTGTTTTTACTGTATTTTTGATCAAGTAAAGCCTTGGTGAGCAAAAGAGACTTATTTAAAAAACAAAACAAAAAATACAGACCCAAAATGTTTGAACAGTAGTGTACAGTAAGTGCGCTCTCAAGTTTCTTTTAAGAACTGATCACTAAAAGGTTCTTCAGGAACGAAAAATGGTGTTTCAAAAAAGCTCTCTAGGTTTTTGAACAGACTGTATATGCAAGACTTAATTTAAGTAAGGAATAATTGACCACGGGCTCCGCTTCGCATCGTGGCCGCATCACCACCTCAGGTGTGCATTATTTTTCTAATAATTCAACAGACCGAAGTCAATTATTCCACTTATACTACAGTTGCCACACCTCAAGACATCGATCAAATTATATATTTCAAGGCTTTCGTCTGGTTTTTCTACTTAAATCGCTATTGTGAGTACGATTATTTCTTCCGCATCTCATCCAACGCCTCCGTTGGTAATTCCAAAACGTCATTTTAAACCTAGTAAAGGAGGCTTGAGCCGTTGATAGCAGACTAATTCAGCTAATACAGTTAATAAGTAAGTTATGAGAGAGAGAGAGAGAGAGAGAGAGAGAGAGAGATGCACCTCTGTGCATCTCTCAATAGTGTTTGGCAGCAATGTCTCTAGTTATAGTTAAACTTAGTTCCTTTTGTTCACAAACAGCGCCGTTTTTGTTACCTCGCTTGTGAGAAGTAATGTAGTTTTTAAGTTGTTAAACTACTGATAAAATAGTCAGAGTAGCGCTAACAACATTAGCAAGATGCGTGTTAGTGCGTGTGCAAATTGTAACTGTTATGTATGTGCGGTCTGTGAGGGAGAGAGAGTGGGAGAGATAGAGTATGTGCTTTCCATAATAATAAATCCATAATAAAGTGTAATTTTGTGGCAAAACATGGACATAATCTGTCATTTTTATCCTTTTGTTTACTATATTTATTTGTTTGGCCAGTGTCGTTGTGGGTTTTGGTTATTTTGCTGTTGTAAGACCTTTGAAATAACAGAAATCATTTGGCTAAGTGATATGGTCATGTAATGCGGTCAAGAGCTGCCTGGAACTACGTTCGCTGTGCGTTTCCCTGAAAATAACTGCACACCTTAGAACGTTCGGCAGCCAATCAGATTCAAGCATTCAGCCCCGTAGTATAATGCATTTTTAATTTTATGGACTCTTACCTGTAATGGACTCTGAATCTGTCTTTGGTTTGGTTCTCTCAATAATTGTAACGTGATTCACTGCAAACCGGAATGGGACGGTTAGATCAAGTACTCAAAGTAATTTCACAATACAATGGAATATTGATTTAGTCCTTAATGGCTTGAAAGGTCTCAGAATGCAGTTCTTTTTACCTTTCTCTGAGATACTGACAAATCCTCCCTGGCAGACGTCCTCGAGGAGAGCCTGGAACTCTGTCAGCGCCGTCATCATGGATCCAAAGTTTGGGTCAGAGGTGATGTTTGGCAAGTCAACAGTCACAGGCTGAGCACACAGAGACCTGCAGTTCTGAACCAGAACAACGGTGAATTATCGAATGAAAACTGTTGAAAGCTGTAGGCAGTGGTCTGTCTTCAAACTTTAATGAATCAAAAATGGTATGCAACCCAAATACAATTCCTTGAGACTGGTTTCAGTTCACAAAAGCAGATACTGATGCAATCTCAATTCCGTGCCTCTCTTTTTAGCCCTTTGAAGTTTTGGAGAAAAATAATTAAATAAATCACCATGTGAAAAATGGTCCAAAGGACAAATGTGGGTTCTACGGAAGTTCTAAGAGGCCATACATTATTATTGTTTTTCCTTCTTGTTTTCTTGTGATCACTACTTTATTTTTGTTGTGATCTCAACATAACAAAAGTTGTTTTGTCGTTATCACGACATTTTACTTGTGATCTTGACGTAAGAGTTGTTCTCTAGTTACACAACTGCGCCAACAGGTGGCAATATAGAACTACAATTGGGGAGTTGTAAACTGCCTACTGTATCAGCATACTGTACACGTTTGGGACAGAGGAGCTTCTTATAATTTGTGCCGTTCATTACTGCCATTTAACTTATAAATGTTAAATGATTGAATAAATATGATCATTTTGCTTGAAATTTTATCTGTTATGGTTATGTTACTGCTGCACGACTCACCACTGTTTCTCATTTACAACGACGTAGCCCATTTCTAATGTGCATCTTTCTTATTTTTAATCTGTATTGTTAATAAATGTATATTAATAAGATATACATGTGTATAATTTAGTTCAGTGATGTTATACAGTGCTGTAGCCTAATCTTTTGTATTTTCTACATTTCTTTGTAAACCACACACACACACACACACACACAGCAGCAGCATTAAGCTTGTAACGCACATGATCACATCCTACATGACTAATAAAAATCACAAACAAATTATTATAATATATTATTATATATAATTATCAACGCTATCTCATGCAAACACGGAAAATGAAGTGAGTTTAATCCAAGCAGTTTAAGATTTTTAGAATAGGCTAGTTCTTCTCTGCATTCTTCTAAGGCGCGCCGCCTGCACTTGCGGTGTTAATTGCTTTGTTATTGGACCATTTAAACATGTTAATTACACAAATAAAATGTTTAGCGTAGCCTAACTCTGGACAAAATCAGCAGTGTTTGATTAGCCTATGCATTTTATTGTAGACATCATTTCTATATCCACAAGATACAGTAAGAGCTCACGGTTATCTGTCGATCATTTGCGCCTTAAAGGGGGCATTCCAAAACGTTAAGAGAGTGTTTTAAAAGACCAAACTCAGTAAACACATTATTAATAAATTATAATAGCCTATGTACAGACAAGCAGATGAGTCCAGGATGCGAACGCAACGCGTTTTCTTATAGCCTAACTGTTTTCTATGGATAAAACACTTAACGCGTTAAGCACATTGCGTTCTTAATATGGGCTTATTTGTTTGTCTGTACATAGAATGCTTTATTAATGATGTGTTTACTGAGTTTGGTCTTTTAAAAACACTGCCTTAATGCATTAAGCCTATTCTATGGGAGGAAAACACTTAACGCGGAATTAAACAAATTGCATTCTTATTATGGGCTCATCTTCTTGTCTGTATATATATATATATGAATTACTATGTGTATATACTGAGTTTTGTCTTTTAAAAACACTCAATTAACGCATTAAGCCAGGTTAAGTATTTTAGAATGTTCCTGTCAAGGTTGCATTCGTTACTATAGCAACAGTAATGTCAAAATCACAAGAAAATTAAGTTGTGATCACGAGAAAATAAGAAAAAAAAAATGTAATAATGTATGGCCACTTAGAACTTCCGTACAATTCTGAGTTTATCTGACAATTCAGACTTTTTTTTCCTCAGATTTCTGAGTTTATACCTTGCAGTTTTGTAGTAAGTTTTGTGGTTGAATCTTGCAACTCAGACTGTTCTCACAACTGCCAGTTCATAATTCACAATTCTGACTTTACATCTTATACTTCCGAAGTTATATCTCATAATTTTGAGTCACATCTGAAGGAATTGGTCACCCAAAAAATGAATATTTTTAATACTCAACAAATATTTGTAAGTTCAAAAGCATAAGTGTAAAAGAGATTGTTTCCACAAAGAAAAAAACAAAAACAAAAAAAAACAATCTGACTTTACTTCTGGAAATTCCAAATTTTAACCTCACAAATTTGAGTAAACCTGTCGCAATTCAGTTTTTTTTTCTCGCACAATTCTGAGTTCATAACACAATTTAGTCCTTTATTTATTTATTGAGTCTATAACTTGCAATTTTGAGGTAACATCTTGCAGTTTTTAGTTTGTATTCCTCACAATATCTCGCAATTATCTCATAACAGTTCTGTCTGTATTTCCCACAATTACAAGTTTATATCTTGCAATTAGTTTTTTTTTTTCACACAATTGTGAGTTCATAGTTTATATCTCACAATATAGAGTTACATCTATAACCCAATTCTGACAGTAAGTTTATTTCTCGCATTATTGAGGTAAAATACTGTAATTCATATTTTTTTTTACATTATTTCTTGCAATTCCAAGTTTATATCTTGTAATTGTTACTCAATTCTGACTTTATTCAGAATTGTACGTTTATATCAATTCTGACTGTTTAAGTCTACCTGGTTTCATGGCATAAACTTTTTAGCGAGATGTGAAATATGAACCAATAAGTACATATCACTGCAGTTTCCAAATGTGCAGTAAGGTGCCCCCAGGTACGTTTATGCCATGAGACCATGTTGCTTTAAGTTTATATTTCACAATTTTGAGTTACATCTTGCAATTTAGACATTTTTCATCAAAATTGCAAGTTTATAACGGACAGTTCTGACTTAATTTTTCACATTTCAGAGTTTATATCTAGCAATAACATTGGTAACATTGCAATTCATACTTTTTTCTCAGACTTGTCAGATATAAACTTGCAATTCAACAAAAAAACAAATTGCAAAAATAAATAGATACAAATCAATAAGAGTTTACTTTAAGCCTAATTGTAACCAAAGTTAAAAAGCATAATAATCGAAGGTTTATTTGTCATGTGTTTTAATGCACTTTCTAAATGTGTAAGAATGAATAGATAAGTATCATAATTGTGGGTGCAATTTTTCATGGGATCACACAATGCATTATAAGGTGTATTACAAGGCATACTTAATATATTAAAACTACTTTTAGAATTCATTATAAATAAAGGCTTTAAGTAAACTGTTACCAGAAAAAGGGACCTTACTGTCCTTTTTGACTTTGACATCCCCTGGTTGTGATATGTTTTCTTGATATGGAAAAAGCAGTGTCATACAGTGTTATGGAAAAGCATAAAGTCATACAGGTTTGAAACAACATGAAGGTGAGGAATTAATGACAGTTTTCATCTTTCGGTGAACTATTTCTTCTAACATTGAAACGGAGCGGCCTAACAATAAAACTTTACAATGGAGTGAGTGCTGCTTAGCGGTTAAAGATCGGCTGCTCACCAAAACACATATCAGGTTCAAACCACAGAAAATGTGCTTCATGAACTAATCACCGCTGTTTCCTCAATCAAGGCACTTAACCTCAGGACTCTCCGGAGACTTTGGAGAAAAAAGCAATTTGTGAACAAGCAGCAGCATTACCTGAAGGAAGGCGATATGGTCCTCTGTTTGCGAGAGCTCTCCTAATTCAGCGTGTCTTTTCTTCAGCTCTGTTATCTCCTGCTCCAGTTGTTGAAGGAGTGCTTCAGCTTGGCTCACTGCTGCCCTCTCCTGACCCCGGATCAGCTCCGTCACTTCAGTGCGCCGGCGCTCTATGGAGCACACCAGCTCTGTGAAGATGCGCTCGCTCTCCTCGAGGGCCGTCTGTGCGGAGAGCTGAGAGGAGACAAAAGCAGAATGATAAAGCGTGACTTCAGCTTTAAAGAGGTCATGCGGCGGAAAACAGGATTTTTATTGCTCTTTTGAAGTAGGAGTTTGATGTACGATGCAGACGTGCTCAAACTTTCAGAGCTCAATCCAAGCAGAACATTCACTGAAACTAAAGTGCAAAAACAGCTATTCAGAAATCGTTACACTGCCTTGGCCTTGAGAGCATGCTGTATAACTGAGACCTTGGTCAGGGTCACAGTCAAAGCTGGAACTCATTTGTATGATACTTGCACAGGTTTTGAGCGAATTATTAGATTTATAATGTAAAAGGGTCAATTTATGTGAAGAAATATATTAAAAATGCTTTTGGAAAATAAATAAATAAATAAAACTATTAAAAATTGGGTGTTTTAAAAAAGGTGTTTTAAATGAATACTGCAATATATTCAGCATTTTGTTTTAATACTACCGTATTTTAATTTGTTAGAATGTACAGCCTGGTTTATGGACCAAAAGGTCTTGGTCTGGATTTGGGACTAAAGGGGTCTACTCTGGATCTGAATCTTTTAGTTTAGTCTTATTCAGTCTAGTCTAGGAGTAAAAATATATTTAAATTATTATTATTATTTTTTTATTATTAAATGTTTTTATTTTATTTTAAAATATGGTTATTTTATTGAAGACAGCCCCTTTAATCTGAGATATTGACCTCTGTGATTTCAATTATTGGCAAGAGCTTTAAAAGAAAAAAAACAACAACAAAAAAAAAATTATCATTTTAAATAACTTTTCTGTTATTTTGAAATGTAATGTAATTCATTTCTGTTATTTTATGTAATTTATTACTGTGCTGCAAAGTCATTAACCCAGGGTTCATTGTCACATAATCCTTCAGAAATAAATCTAATATGTTGAATTGCTGGTCAAAATAAATATATAAAATATAAAATAAAAAGAAATCTTATTTATACTTTTGTGGAAACCAGGATGCAGTTCTGTTAAAGATTCTTAAGTTAAAAGGAACATCGTTTATTTGAAATAGAAATCTACTGTAACATTATAAATGTATTTGCTGTCACTTTTGATCAATTTAATGCACCCTTGATTAAAAAAAAAAAAAAAAAAAGTTTTAACGTTAAATAAACTATAAAATAAACTAAACTTTTTTCTTCCCATCAATAAAAAAAAAAAAATATATATATATATGGTATATATAGAGTGAAAATTTAAATAAATTGCATGTTAATATATAAAAAGAACTAGGCAGCTGTGGGGTTTCCCCCAATAAATAAACTGTTATCGAAAGAAGTTTTACAAGGTCTGATACTGATTGACCTTGAAACTTCAGTGGTCTGTTAGGAGAAACACACACACACACACACACACACACACACACACACACTCACAGTAAGCATCTGTGTAGCTTCTCTCAGGTCGGCCAGCTCCTTCTCTCTCTCCTGAATCCTTTGCTGGGAAATCCTCTGCATCTCTGCCAGAGCATTCTGGGAAGAAAAACACAGGTTACGTAACATGTCATATTTCTACTGACTCAGAAAACAACACTCACACTCTAGAAACGGTCTACCACATTACCTTTTTCTCATTCATCTCTGCTGTAGCTAGAACAGTGTCGTGTCCTTTGTGTTCATCCGTTAAACAAAGATAACAAATACACTGCTGATCTGTGCGGCAAAACACCTCCAGGAGTTTATCATGGCGAGAGCAGAGCTGTTCTTGTATTATCTTTGAAGGAGAAACCAACTTGTGTTTCTGAAAGGCAGGAGACTCGTAGTGGGGTTGAAGGTGGGTCTCGCAGTAAGATGCCAGACAGACCAGGCAGGATTTAAAGGCTTTGTTTTTTGTCCCAGAGCAAACATCACACTCCACATCCCCGGGTTCGGCTTGGGTTGGATCAGACGCTGTCAGTCCAGCGTGGAGCCCTGTCTTCTTCAGTTTCTCCACCACATCAGCCAGCATTGTGTTCCTGCCCAGCACGGGTCTGGGAGCGAAGCTCTGTCTGCACTGAGGACAGCCATAGATCCCCAGATAGTCATCCTGGTCCCAGTAGCCTTTAATGCAGCCTTTACAATAACTGTGTCCACATGGAATAGTCACAGGGTCCTTCAAGACATCCAGGCATATGGAACAGTTGAACTGGTCGTGCTCCAGGAAAACCCCAGCTTGCGCCATTTTAAAAGGATTCTTGCCGTCCAACCCAGTGGCAGAATGAAGCCCAGGCAAGCTTTGTTTATGCAGGAAGTGAGTCATGTGACCGCAGAGTCTGACAGGAGGGGGAGGGGCTGAACAGCTGCTCTGCACAACTGAGCATGTCAGAAAACACTGAGCAGCCTGCGGTGTTAAACTCTAAGAATTAGTGCAGCTCAAAAAAAAAAAGTCTCGCTCATATGCCACCACAAAATCAACACATAAATAAAGAAATAATAAAAAAAGAAATAAAATAAATATTTTATATATTTATTTTAAATTAAAAAATCATTTTAGATTTTAAAAACATTTATGAATGTAAGTTTATATTTATATTTAAGTAAATGTTTAAGTTTTATTTATATATATATATAATTTTTATAACAGCATATAAAATATATTTTATATATTATATAATTATATATTAAAATATACTGAATTATTTATATCATATTTATACATTTATAAATAAAAATAATTTAGAATAAAACATTCATTAAATTTAAAAAATGTGAAAGTGTGTGTGTGTGTATGTATATGTATATACACATACACATATTATATATATATATATATATATATATATATATATATATATATATATATATATATATATATACACACACACACACATACATATATGTATGTATGTTTGTATGTGTGTGTGTATATATAATATGTGTATATACATATACATATACACACATGTATGCTGGAATACCCATCCACGACCTATTTTCAATGCCCTGGCCCTGATGGTACATAGCCCCGTCCATCGTCCCTTTGATGCGGTGCAGTTGTCCTGTCCCCTTAGCAGAAAAAACACGGCGAGTTGAGTTGATGCCAAAGAGCTGGATTTTGGTCTCATCTGACTACAACACTTTCACCCAGTTCTCCTCTGAATCATTGGCAAACTTCAGACGGGCTGTACATGTGCTTTCTTGAGCAGGGGGACCTTGCGGGTGCTGCAGGGTTTCAGTCCTTCACGGCGTAGTGTGAACCAATTGTTTTCTTGGTGACTATGGTCCCAGCTGCCTTGAGATCATTGACAAGATCCTCCCGTGTAGTTCTGGGCTGATTCCTCATCGTTCTCATGATCATTGAAACTCCACGAGATGAGATCTTGCATGGAGCCCCAGACCGAGACAGTTATATTGTGTTTCTTCCATTTAGTAAATCGCACCAACTGTTGTCACCTCACCAAGCTGCTCGGCGATGGTCTTGCAGTACATTCCAGCTTTGTGTAGGTTTACAATCTTCTCTTTGACATCCTTGGACAGCTCTTTGGTCTCGGCCATGGTGGGGAGTTTGGAATCTGATTGATTGATTGCTTCTGTGGACAGGTGTCTTTTATGCAGGTAACAAAGGAGAGTTCCCTTTAAGAGAGTGTTCCTAATCTAAAGCTCCTTACCTGTATAAAAGACACCTGGGAGCCAGAAATCTTGCTGACTGATAGGGGATCAAATACTTATTTCACTCATTAAAATGCAAATCAATTCTTTTTTGAAATGCATTTTTCTGGATTTTTATGTTGTTGTTATTCTGTCTCTCACTGTTAAAATAAACCTACCATTAAAATTATAGACTGATCATTTCTTTGTCAGTGGGAAAACTCAGCAGAGGGATTAAATAGTTTTCCCCCCACTGTATACACACACATATACATACATACATACATTTACTGTACACATACACACACACATACATACATACATACATGTATATAAAATTTATAAAGATTCAATATCTTTTTATTTAATATCCACAGTCCACAAAGAAAATCATGGAACTCAATCTATTTTAAACTTCCCAACAAACCACTATTTTTTTTTTTTTTTGGAGAAAATACAATTATAACGAAATAAAATAAATATAAAACTAAAACAAAGAAAAACTGTTGTAAAATGAATACAATTTTTTTTTATTGTTTGAATATGTTTAGTCAGATAAAAACTCCTTTGTACAGAATTTGTCAGATTTTCTTGCTTACACTGAAGCTTAACCCCCGGTTTCACAGACCAGGCTTAAGCCTAGTCCTAGACTAAAATGTAAATCTGAGCCATTTCAACTGAAAGAAACTTGCTCTGACTGATCTTAAAACATGTCAGTGCCTTTGTTTTGTCTCAAGATGAACACCAGTAATGCTTTTTTTAAGGCATATTTATAAAAAATTACTTCAATGTCCTAATTGAACTATGGTTTAATCCTGGTTTAGGCTAAACCCTATCTATGAAACCGGGCCTAAAATGCTCTGAGGAACATCTCAAGTTATGCTGCAGAACATGAGCATCAGTTTTTGTTTATGTGAGCTTCAGTACTGCTGCCATTGATTCAAAAGTGGGACAAACCAAATATAACGCCATTCTGCAATACCTGCACATTTTTAACTCAACTTTCCAGTTTGAGAGCGTGATATATCAGTCTTTTCACACTAGATGGCAGTAGTGCTGCTCTCACATGATCCAGATACATGAACACTGTTTATAAACAAATGCTTCTAATGACTCAGAAACATACAAACATTATTTATAATGCAGTATTTTATTTCATAAAGCAAGTCTTCAAGTTTCATCACAGGTGCTTAAATTATTTTACATACAGACTCTTCTCAAAGAAATTATGCAAATCTCAGAAAAAAATTTTTTTAATAAATACATGTTCCCTTTTCATAAATAATAATAATAATAAACAGTTTCAAATTGTAATAAATAACTACATTAACTTATCTGACCAGCACAACAAATCCATGATGTGATATGATAAAACACACTTATTCCAATTCACTGCTCAGAACTCATCTACCATTTATACTATTAAAATAGTCAGTGCAAATCCTTTTAACGTGATTTTTCTTACGTTCATGTGCGTATTTGGTCATAGGAGCGTTCAAAAGCCCCCAGCGTTCAAGTCAATAGAGTCAAGTTTTCAACATTCGTTCATGCACTCTGTTTCTCAACAGAGATTCATGCTCTGTGGTTTGTCAGTCATATTTCTTGCAGCTTCTGGAATGGATTTTGTAAGCACAATAATGACATTGTAATACTTTTAAACAAATAAACTATACGGAGGGCTGGTGTAGTGGAGTAAACACTGAAGCTGCCAACAGCCACAGGTTCTGGACTATAAAACCTTTTTGTAACTTTAAAACGGACACTTAGAGAGTTACGGTTTTAAGGTTAGCATCACGGGAAACTTACATGCAGAAGGAAGGCGTACGGTAAGAGTCTTTGAAATGATCATTTGGTCTTGTCGTCCAGTCCACTCTCTGCTCTCAGAGCCTGACTGCTGGCAGAGATGAACCTGATCCAGTGCTGAAGATCCTCTGAAATTTCAGGGCAATCCACCTTCAGATCAGAGACGCATATACTGTATGTTAGACCAACAGGAACATATTTCAAAGAAAACCACGGTATTACCATATTACGCGTCTAACAATATGGTATTACCAAAGTGTCTTGAAACGATTACTATGTTCATGGTAAGACAAGGAGTGTCGAGGTATTACCATGATATATATCCAAAAAGCATAGTATTATCATGGTACTGTTTGTCAGGGCTCTAATGCAGGGGTTTTCAAACTGGGGTCTGGGGAACTACAGGGGTCCGTGGAAATGTTTAAAATTAAAATATATATATATATATAAATGAACAATAATAATAATAATAATAATAATTAAATAAAATTTAACTAAATAAACTGTATTAAATTAAATAAATAAACTTAACAGTACAGTACTATACTGAGTAGAAAAAATAGTAATGTAAATATTTTCCAAATAATATTTAACATGTACATTTTTTCACTGTATTAATTGGGCCTTCATAGGGTCCAAACATTAATTAATTAATTAATAGTAACAGTACTATAGTAACACTACTACTGCTAATTATAATAAACAAAATAAATAAGTACATGTGATTAAAATAAATAAATAATTAAATAAAATATTATAATAATGTGCATTTAATTTAAATAAATAGCACATCAACAATAATAATACATACTTTAGAAAGAGGAATATAATAATGTAGAATAATATATAAAAAAAATTCTGTCCAAATTATATTTTACATATATATCTATAATATTAATTTTCACTGTATAAATTGTGTCTTTATACATGAAAAAATATATAACTCGCTTTTCAGTTTTAGGATAAGCATATTTGTGGATCTAAAAAAAATTATACAAATAAATATATAAAATTACTCAAATAAAAATAGAACTTTTATTTAAAGCTGCAGTCCAGAACTTTTTTGGGTTAAAAATGATCCGAAATCAATATTTGAGCAAGTATATAACCAGCCAGTGTTCAAAACTATCGAACACTGGTTAGCTTATAATAATGTTTTCTAATTTGAGTGACACTGGTAGGTTTTCGCAGGAAATTTGAGCATGGCTCTGCGTCATTACGTCACGTCTGTAAACAAAGTTGTCCCGGCTACTAGACTATCGCATTTGAGGATCCTGCAGGTGACGGCTCATTTAGCCTTTTCTCACAAGCAGCTAAAATAATTAAATGTATCATTTTGATGGCGGATTGTAATCCAGAAAGGATTGTGTTTATGAAACACATGTGAATGAAATTAAATTATATTCCAGTTTTAAATGTGCTTCTGATTACAGATAGCCTGGGATTACACAAGATTTGTATTTTAAAGAAAACAAGCTCAAAGGGAGCATAGTTTGCTTTTTGGGTTAAAAACCTTTCTTAATATGAAATTCGAATGGTATGACAATTAGAGATTAGACTGTACAGAAATTGAAATCTACACGCTAATACACAGAATACTCACAATGCTGATGTTGTTAACATTAATAATTTGAGTATAACAATTATCATAATTTGCATGGTTTGATGTGATATGAGCTAACCGATCTTTAGATTTAATCACCATTGGTAGCGAGATTTATAGTAATGCTTTTTTCCTCAGTTGGTCAGAATAAATGTGGCAGATTTGTTACTTATTTGTTATTGATGACAATATCGGGTGAAAATTCTTATTTGGCTCATATATTCCAAGATGTAGGCTAGAATCTGTGATTGCGAAGTACAGTAAATATTCACACTTTTGCGGTGACTGACAGCCACACATACTCTTCAAAACATTAGATTCATCCGCACTGGAGCCGTGCCGACTCACAACCCACGCAAGCGAGATAACTGGGACCCTGGACCACAAAACCAGTCTTAAGTCGCTGGGGTATATTTTGTAGCAATAGCCAAAAATATGGTTCAAGATTACAGATTTTTCTTTTATGCCAAAAATCATTAGTATATTAAGTAAAGATCATATTCCATGAAGATATTTAGTAAATTTACTATTGTAATTATATCAAAACGTCATTTCTGATTAGTAATATGAATTGCTAAGAATTCATCTGGACAACTTTAAAGTCGATTTTCTCAATATTTTGATTTTTTTGCACCCTCAGATTCCAGATTTTCATATAGTTGTATCTCAGCCAAATATTGTCATACATCAAACCATACATCAATGGAAAGCTTATTTATTCAGCTTTCAGATGATGTATAAATTTCAATTTCGAAAAATTGACACTCAAGACTGGTTTTGTGGTCCAGGGTCACAATTCTGCAAGTAACTGCAATTCCGGGTTTTCAAACAGAGATGGCGACAAAGAGCCAAAACTTACAGACTGCAGCTTTAAATAATAATAAAAAAAGAAATAATACTTCTAATAGTAGTCAAGTCAAGTCAAGTCACTATTATTTGTATAGCGCTTTTAACAATGCAAATTGTGTCAAAGCAGCTTTACATCAGCTTGATATAAAGCTGGGTGTCTTTATATCAGCTTTACAGTATTTAGACGGGGAAATAGTTTGCCGAAATACTGTCATTCTGGCCAGACAAAATCAGCAGTTTAAATCTAGGCTAAAGCCTAAAGCTAATAGTACAGTACTACAGTGAGTAGAACATATACATAATTAATGTTGTGCACTACACCTAAATATTTTCAACCTAATATTTTACACATATTTATAATATTGTGCCTTTACATGAAAATATACAACTGAATTTTAAATTTTAGAATGGGAGCCCCAGGCATGAAAATGAGCATATTTGGGGTCCAAAAAAATGCGAAAAGTAACAAGCAAGTAAAAAATAAAGAAATACATTATCTCACAAAAGTAAGTACACCCCTCAGATTTCAGCAACCATTTTAATATATCTTCTCAAGGGGCAATACTACAGAAATGAAACTTGGATATATTTTAGTTGTCAGCTTGTATAGCAGTACAAATTTACTGTCCTCTAAAAATAACTCAACATATAGCTATTATTGTCTAAATAACTGGCTACAAAAGAAGTGATAACAGCTATACGTCGTTTAACCATGCAAAGCCACATGTCCTATTCGTCATGTTCATGTTTTTGTCTGCTTGACAGGACCATACAAATTTGTTTATCTTGTATTAAAGCAGTTCAAATTTGGTGTTTTGAGTACAGTTCTCTCAAAATGACCACTGGATGTTCAACATGGCACCTCATGGCAAAGAACTCTCTGAGGATTTGAGAATCACAATTGTTGCTCTCCACAAAGATGGCCGAGGCTATAAGAAGTTCGGTAACACCCTGAAACTGAGTTATAGTACAGTGGCATACAGAGGTTTTCCAAGACGGGTTCCACTCGGAACAGGCCTCGCAAGGGTCGATCAAAGAAGACCTCGTGCTGTGCTTTAGGTGCAGAAACTGGCTTCAAAAACAGATGCATGAGTGCTGCCAGCATCGCTTTAGAGGTTGCAGAAGTGGAAGGTCAGCTTGTCAGTGCTCAGACCATACGCCACACACTGCAACATGTCAGTTTGCATGGCCGTCATCCCAGAAGGAAGCCTCTTCTGAAGCTGGCTCACAAGAAACCCCGCAAACAGTTTGCTGAAGACAATCTGTCCAAGAGCATGAATTACTGGAAACACGCCCTGTGGTCTGATGAGTCTAAGGTAAACTTGTTTGGCTCAGATGGTGTCCAGCATGTGTGGTGACGCCCTGGTGAGGAGTACCAAGAAAATTGTGTTTTCCCTACAGTCAAGCATGGTCTGCGGCTGCATGAGTGCTGCTGGTACTGCGGAGCTGAGGTTCATTGAGGGAAACATGGATTCCAACATGTACTGAGACATTCTGAAGCAGAAAATGATGCCCTCCTTTCAGAAACTGGGCCGAACAGCAGCTTTCCAACATAATAACAACCCCAAACACACCGCCAAGATGACAACTGCCTTGCTGATGAAGCTGAAGGTGAAGGTGAAGGTGATGGTGATGGAGTAGCCAAATATGTCTCCAGACCTGAACCCTATTGAACACTTGTGGGGCATCCTCAAGCGGAAGGTGGAGAAGCACCATGTGTCTAACATCCAGCAGCTCCGTGATGTAATTATGGAGGAGTGGAAGAGGATGCCAGCAACAGCATCCGCAGCTCTGGTGAACTCCAAGCCCAGGAGGATTAAGGCAGTGTTAGATAACAATGGTGCCCCTACAAAATATTGACACTTTGGACACAGTTTTTACATGTTCACTTAGGGTGTACTCATTTTTGTTGCCAGTTATTTAGACAATAATAGCTATATGTTGAGTTATTTTTAGAGGACAGTAAATTTGTACTTCTATTCAAGCTGCACATTGACAACTCTAAAATATATCCAAGTTTCATTTCTATAGTATTGTCCCTTGAGAAGATATACTAAAATGTTTGCTGAAATGTGAGGGGTGTACTCACTTTTGTGAGATACTGTAAATAAGATTACAATAAAATTTGCCTAAAATAAAAATAACACATTTCAAATAAATAAGTAAATACACAAGCACAAACATTTAACACTACAGTACTATATTCTAGGATGAGCTTTTAAATGTTAAAATAGGGTGACCACATTTCAGCTTTCCAAAAAGAGGACAGTGGGGGCCGGGGCAGATGGGGGGCGTGATTGGTGGTTGGGTATGTGCGTGGTTTGAGGGGGGTTATAATATGCAAACTCAAAATATGTCATTTCCTAAAATACATATTTTACAGTCGCTGTTATGCAGATTGTTAATAAGCAAAGCTAAAAGGCTTCTTACCAGTGGCAATCCTTTACATCTACCACAGTTTATCATGGGTAGAGGGCAAAATGTTTCAATGTTACAAGTATTACAGTCAAATGTAATTTATGCAATATTTGGCTTCTGACACCAGCTGCAGGAGTTAGATTTAACTGATCATAGGTGGAGAGTAAGGAGGGATGACTGACAGACCATGCTGGAGGATTTGGTGCTCAACAGATAGACAGATATCTGATCTTATAAGATGTGCTCCCTTTACACAGAGTGCGGGTGATGGCCAAACCGAAAGTGAAAGTGAACAGTGAGCGCTCATTCGTAAGAGATTTAAATACTCCGCATATTTACAGCAGCTGCCTGATGCGCGCAAATTACATTCAGCAGGAGAGGGATTCAGTCCCGCGCAGGACTTTACAAAAACCCACACAATGAATGGCGACAACAGAAAGTGAAACCCAGACATTTTGGGTGATTTAGAAATTCCGCATTTTTTGGTCCAAAAAGTGGACATCTCCGGGTAAGTATGGTATGGACGTATGGTCACCCTAAGAAAAAGAAAGCAACAACTTTAATGCACAAAATACATAAGCACATGATGCACTCGTTATAAATGCATACCTTCCTCTTGCAAAGGTGATCCAAGATCCTCTGTGGATTTCCGCGAATGACATTCTGCCTGCACAGCATGATAGCAGAAACGAACCCGTCTGTCTTGGACACGAACCTCTGCTCCAGGTAGAAGGACTTCTCGTCCCACGCCACGATCCGCGTGCGCAGCTCGAAGGCCTCGCCGAACGCCAGCGAGCGCCGGTAGCGGATGGTGGTGGCTCCGATCAGCATGGAGGCGTCGAGCGCACGCGCCGCCAGAAAGAGCCCGTTCCGCGTGCAGTACGCATAGCGCGCGAAGTCGCACTCGCGCAGATAGCGGGCGTTATTCATGTGACACATAAAGTCCAGGTCGTGGAGGAGAACCCTTCCGTGAACCACCTGCTCCGCCATAACGTCTCGAACCGGACCCTGGAACCAGGACTTGATCACCATCCACGTTGCTCTCAAGAAGTACCAGACGTCAAAACTGCCGAACAGAAGCAGAGAGCCGGACAGAATCCACAGCAGCATGATTCTGTTACACAGTGAAGATTATTAATTATTCACATCATGGATAATTCATACAGATCACATGGAGACGCAAAACAGGGTTTCTAACAAGAGTGACCCGGCTTGCTAAAAACAACACGCAGGACATGATTGCATCTTTTTCTTTCTTTTTAAAAAGAAATAAATATATTTAAAAACAGCTATGGAAATACGTCACATCATTCATTCACATCGGAAATGAATCAAAAATCAACGTTTAGATTAAACATCAGATGTACATGTGGATTATAGACAAGGTCGTGCAACGAAACCTATCCTAAGTAGACCGGTTTGAGTTTTAATGCGTGTAAATTGGTAAACGGCGCGCGTTGATCAGTGTTCATATTCATAATCTTGTCAAATATGATTTTCTTGTTACTCACGCGATTGACACCCGCAAGACACCGGCTTCACGCACTTCCGCACAGACTGAAACCGCGCTCTGATTGGCTTGAGGAAGCCACGTGACTACGTCAGCAGGCCGCCAGACGAACGGCGTGACGCCAAAATTCTATCGTCACTTCCAAGAAAAACATTTATCTAAATTTTCTAAATTCAAACCTCTTTTTTTTTTTGAGATTCAAACTTCGAATTAAAATGTATTTTTAATCTACTGAATTCTCTACAAACTTAAAAACAATACGAACAATGGCTTTGCTGATGGACTTGGCACTTCCTCTGGACTGAATGTATTGTTATGATTTGACAATGATGACAATTGTTATTGTTTTTAAGGCATTCAATAAATTATTTATATATATGTTTGAACAGAAACGTTTTTGCTGCTACTTGGATATGTTGGAATAATTCCCAATTCATTGTATACTGAGATATGTTTTGCATGTCATTTAAGCAGTAATATATTATTTTGTGTAGAAGTTATTACAGAAATTGAGATATATATAATGTAATCTTATGATTTGTGCATTAGGACACCCAAAAATATAAATAGAATAACAGGATTAGAAAATGGAACTTAAATTACACATAATGCATAAGTGGCATAGTTATTTGTTTTATTTATGGTTATTGTTTTGTTTCCCTTGCTATTAATGCTTCACACTCCAGTCCAGTCAGTGGCAGACAGTAATACACCAAAAATAATCTCTTTTTAAGAAATTGTTTCTACATATTCTCAATCTTACAATATCCACAATACATAATGCAGCATGAATCAGACGTTTAGATAACAGCAGATCTCAGTTTTATTTTGCATCGGAGTTTCCAAACACCTGAGATATTACTGTATGTGCATCAGAATGTTCTTGTGTTTTTGTAAACCAGTGTTTGAGAGTTCATTTAAGGCAGTGAGCTGTCATTCGTTCTTTTTATCATCGAGCTGACTTTCCCCCCTGAGGGCTTTACTGCTGGCTGAGATGAAATTGATCCAGTGCTGCAGGTCTTCAGGAAATTCTGGCACTTCAACCTAAAAAATCAGTTCATAAATGTCAGGCTTCGGTGTTTTGAAAAAAAGGAATTAATATTCTATTGGAACAACATGTAAATTTATAACATTTTTGCGAACAATTTCTTTAACCCTCTGGTTTTCCTTGTTCCCTAAGTGACAATAAGCTTAACTTTTCTCATGAAATAAATGTACTATCAATAATTTTATTACTGAATCATTCATTCTTTAATATTTTGCTTTTGTAAGGGATTTCATGGTACCACACACTATATTCACCTCTAAATTATGTACCATTTATTTCTATTTAAAATAATGAAAATGTTAGAAAATGCTAATATTAATATTATTACTAACTAGTACAGTGTTTATATAGGGCTATGTGTTCTTTATTTGCTTATACAAATATTTTCAGACATAATTAATTACTTTATAACGTTGCATTTGGATATATATTTAGACATTATCAAATACTACTTCACCGAGTCTGATTAGTAGACTGAACACCAAAAAATAGCTCTGTATTTTCACTTTTTTTTTTTTTTTTTTTTAAAGATGACAGCCTTTTATGGAAGCTCTACGCTACGGAATAATTTTAAAAAGTAAAACTTTTTAGCTCACAATTCTGACTTTTTTCTCTCGCGATTCTGATAAAAAACAAAACAAAAAGAACATCAGAATTGTGAAAACCTGCAAATGCAAAAAAAAAGGAAAAGAAGAAAAAAGCTATAATTACCTTTTTTTTCCCTGCAATTCTGAATTCTCAACATTATTTCTTGAAATACTGAATTTTATCTGAATTGTGAATTTCTATCATGCAATTTTGCATTTATAAACAGACTTTCATAGCCTTTTTGAATCATGTCCACATTTTTTGTTTATATAGCAACTGCTACAAATGTCAAAAGATTGAACCAAGGAAAACATAAATAAATAAATTCCAAAATTCAAAACAACAGAAGACCACCAGAGAGTTAAAAGTGCTAGTAAATCTATGAAAGCAGCTCACCTTTCTCTTGCACAGGTATTGCAGGATCTTGTCCGGACTGCTGCGAAGGACATTCTGTTTGCAAAACATAACAGCCGACACCATCCCATCTTTACAAGATACAAACCTCTGCTCCAGGTAAAATGACTTCTCATCCCATGTAACGATTCGACTGCGAATCTCAAACGCCTCACCGACACACAGCGGCCGTCTATAGCGGATGGTAGTTGCCCCAACGACCATGTTGCCCCCTAGAGCTCTTAAAGCCTTGAACACACCATTGCGGGTGTACAGAGAGAAACGGGCAAAGTCACACTCACGCAGGTAGCGTGCATTGTTCATGTGGCAAAGGTCAACGTCATGGAGAACGACTCGTCCGCTAGCTGTCTGCTCTGCTGTGATGTCAAATACGGGTGAGAGGAACCAGGCCCGGATCAGCACAATCACTGCCCGTATGTAATACCACACATCCAGACTGCAGAACAGGAGTAACAACACACCCACAATCCACAGCAGTGTGTCCTCCCTGCAATATACAGAAGTAAAACTGAAGCCAGAATAATAGATATATACATGGTTTCAGTGGATCTTAATTCACCCTTGCACAAATGAATGCCTAAAAAGCTCTTAAATCAGAGCAGAAAGTCTTAAATTCATAAAGTTACAGCATTAGGCTAAATGTTGCATGCACTGCAAAAAAATTAATATCATCATCTATAACTTTTGCCTCGATTTCCAATACATCCCTCAATCGAGATACATTTACTTGAGATGCAAATTGAACACATGAAGTCTTGTTTTGTGAACAAATTTAAGTGGGTTTATGCTTAAAACAAAAACAAATATATGTCAGTATCAAAACTTGTTTTCCCATTGAGTTAAGCACACTGTTCTTGTTTTAATCACAAACTCACTTTTGATCAATTTTTCATGAAACAAGACTTCTTATGTCATTTGGCTTCTCAAGTTAATGTATCTTGATATAAAAATCTTTAGATATTCAGACTGGAAAACATGTCAAAAATACTGAGGAACAGCATCACTTCTCGACTCCGTGATCACAGGAAAAGCTATTTCCATATTTTAGTGACTTGGTGCAGAGCTAAAGCCATTTATTTTTTCCTTTTTTCTTTAAAAACCGGATTAAAGTATTGGAGATCAGTTGGAAGTTGTATTTTCAAACTGCGAGTGAAGCACTACTAATACGAGACATTTACATTTAGAGAGATCACACTGTGTACTGTGCTCAATTAAATTTATTTCCTGAATTTTCTTTAATTTGTCTTAAAAAGTCTTACATTTACCTTCTTAAAACCTGCAGAAACCCTGTATATTAAACATATGCATGGTCAACTGACATGTCACATCAGCCACAGTGAACAATGAGATTGTAAACTATTTTAAACTGCATATTTATTGTTACTGCATGTAAGACTATTTGCACTCATTTTTTTGAGGTTCTGAGATTTTCAGGGTTGTGCTACAAGCCTCTTTCAAGTAAAACTAGTTAGGCTGGTTTGTGAACACGTTGTAACCTCAGTGATTTTTGGCTTTTTTTAAAACGTATAACGTTAAACGTAATCAAACGTGTTTCCAGTATCAGACACTAGAGAATGTATTTTTGGTAAAATGATAAATAAGCTACAACCACAATAATAAGATAACTCATTCAAGCCTACATTTAGTTTACGCTTGATCTAGTTTTCGAATTTAAATTCAATCTCCAACAGTTTAACCTAGTTGAAGATAAAGAATTAACGATAACTGAATCGGTGTTTGATTTTGTTTTAATGGACTTCTACTTCTTCACAGCGGTCTCAATCACAGTTGTTGTTGTTTTTAAACAGGAACCGTTGTGACAGCTGAGCAACCCTTTGCGAACTCAGTTTTGCATTTACAACGAACGATAAAATGGTCATGAACTACTCGTCGGAACTAATGTTAAGTTAAAAGTTGTGAAAGTGTCAATCAGTACTTACATGTCCACGCTGTGTTACCAGTTGCTGTTTTACGTCTTTACGTCCAGCTGAACGCACGATGACACGCCCCCTAAATATGACGTCACACAAGGCGGTTCGTTATTACATTTATAAGATTTTTGTTGTTGTTGTTGTTGTAATAATTACATATGATATGCTTAATATATATATATATATATATATATATATATATATATATATATACACACATATTATATAATAAAATAATTTACTAGTATATCTAATATTTTGAATTATTTTAAATAATATATTGTAATTTTAAATAATCATTGATAGATAATTAATTATAAATTTTCATTCTCAGAAATAATTGTTTTATTCTCATTTTGTGTAAAATCTTTACATATAATGAATCAAAGGGATTCTATCATCAACATGTACAACAATTACATTATATTGTTCAATGCAGTATTCCTCTTTCTGTGCTATTTATACTGTACATTCTAGCAAATTTAGTATATATTATATTCTTACAAAAGAAAAAAAGACAAATCTGCATGTACCGAGTGTTTATAATGCAGAGTAGTATAGCTTTAGGTTTCTAATATAGCCATGCTGTTTTGATGCTGACATTAATTAGGAGCTTCTTAAATGTGACCCTGGACCACAAAACCAGTCTTAAGTGTCAATTTTTCGAAATTGAGATTTATACATCATCTGAAAGCTGAATAAATAAGCTTTCCATTGATGTATGGTTTGATGTATGACAATATTTGGCTGAGATACAAGTATTTGAAAATCGCCTTTAAAGTTGTCCAAATGAAGTTCTTAGCAATGCATATTACTAATCAAAAATGACGTTTTGATATATTTATGGCAAGAAATGTACAAAATATCTTCATGGAACATGATCTTTACTTAATATCCTAATGATTTTTGGAATAAAAGAGAAATTGATAATAATGTATTTTTGGCTATTGCTACACATGTACCCCAGCGACTTAAGACTGGTTTTGTGGTCCAGGGTCACAAATTTAGATACACCTACTATAGAAATGCTAGCATGAGCAGATTTGCATTTGTTTGAGAAGATTCTCACAGGATTCATGTTGTGAATGAAGTTTTATATACAAACTATAGCAAGCTGTTTGTGTGTTTTCCTATTTAATTAATGGAGCATGTGGTATGCATAAAATTAGCATGTTTTAAAGGTTCCTTGTCTTTTTATGAATTCAGGTATTCATATCTGCTGGATTGCTTCCTGCTTTGGCTGCAGTTTGTGTCCTCTGAGAAGTCCTGTAAGTCAATATGAATGATGAATTATAGGAGATTGAGTCTGGCATTGTCAGTGACGGAGAGGGATGAACAGGCCTTCACAACGTCTGAAAGAGATGGAAAATTACTGTAGCCATCTTCCCCCGTTCTCCTTTCACATGCGGCATTACCACATGAATTCATCAAAGCTTTAACGTGAAAATAATAGCTCTGCAGTGTGTCTGAATGTGAATAATCGGCTGAAGTTAAATGGTCTGAAATTCCAGGAAGACAGACGTCGTATCAAGAGTAAAGCATTAGTCATGACACTTCTGTGTCTCGTAAACGCCATCCTGCGATTCTGTTGAGACAGGAGAGCATTTGAAAAACAGTCGTCCATCATGCTAATGGAAATGTATCGATTGTGGTGCAATGTGTTTCTGAAATAGTAATGAGTCTATTGAGGGATCGCTGCTGAAAGGCAATATGGAGTATTTACAGACAACTGTGTTGATGGGTTGTGAGTGTTTGCGTTGAATGAGTGGTGAAGGACATTCATTTGATTACAAATAAATGAAATACTGTACGATTACACAAAGACACGCAGATGAAAGCTCACAACATCAAAGGAATAGTTCACATGAAAATGAAAATGTGGGTGAAATGTATGCACCCTCAGGTTATCCAAGATGAGTTTGTTTCTTCATGAGAACAGATTTGGAGAAATGTGGCATCACATCACTTTCTCACCAATGGATCCTCTGCAGTGAATGGGTGCCGTCAGAATGAGAGTCCAAACAGCTGATAAAAACATCACAATAATCCACAAGCAATCCACACCACTCCAGTGCATCAGTTACTGTACTGTGAAAAGCTACATGTTTGTCAGAAACAAATCCATCATTAAGGCGTTTTAACTTTAAACCATCGCTTCTGGCCAAAATATGAGTACATAATCCATAATAACAGTGAAAAAGTCCATCTCCTGTTGTCTCTCACAGCAAAATCCACCAACATATTTGTTTTGAACTGTTTTGGACTGTTTTCTCTTGAAAACGGTGCTTGGTCTGTGTTGAACTCTTTTCTTCCTGATATAGATGAGATAACTATTTCACTGGAGGAAGCAATATTATGGATTATGAAGTCATATTTTAACCCGAAGCAATGGTTTAAAGTTAAAACGTCTTAATGGTGGATTTGTTTCTGACAAACATGCAGCTTTTCACTTCACAATACAGTAACTGATGCACTGGAGTGGTGTGGATTACTTGTGGATTATTGTGATGTTTTTATCAGCTGTTTGGACTCTCATTCTGACGGCACCCATTCACTGCAGAGGATCCACTTGGTGAGCAAGTGATGTAATGCTACATTTCTCCAAATCTGTTTTCATGAAGAAACAAACTCATCTACATTTTGGATAGTCTGAGGGTGAGCACATTTTCTGCAAATCTTCATTTTTGGGTGAACTATTCCTTAAATCAGTCTAATCTGTTCATTCTTCAGTCTTGAACGGACAGTAACACAGAGACAGATGTCTGAATGTGTATGTGATTTCAGTTCTGCTGTTTGTGCTAAAGCCCTTGTTTTCATCCCTCCCCAAACCCCCAAAGACTAGTGAAAAAGAAAACATCTGTCTATACACCATTGCTCATGTTTTCTTTCCACAATACGACTTTTTCAATGCTGTAATCCTTCAAAGCTGTTTTAGTCATGGCCCACCTCTTTCTCCAGGGTAAAAGCGTGTTTGCTTTCTCAATTCAGTGTTACAATAATCCCTACAAAGCACTCTGCCTATGGACACAAAACAAATGCACAATCTCACACACACACTTACACACTCACAGCTCGTATAGTGACTGTTTTGTAGTTCACAGACAGCTGCTCTGTTCCAAAACCTAGAGAGCCAATCCTTGGCGTTTACAAAAGGCAGAACACTAGTTCAAATCCTAAAGTCCTAATAAGTAATTGCTTTGGAACACACAGACACAAATATTGGATGAAAATGTCCATTTTTAATTAATTTTTGATGAATGAATAAATTAATTTTTAATTGTACTGAATTAAATAGGCATTAAATGTGAGTATATTTACTACCGTTGAAAAGGTCAGTACAATATTTTTTTTTAAAGAAATGAATACTTTATTCAGCAAGGATACATTAAATTGATAAAAATGACAGTAATGACTTTTATAATGCTACAAAAGATTTTCTATTTGAAAATAAACGTTCTTTTGAACTTTCTATTTATAAAAGAGTCTCAAAACCAGTTTCCACAAAAATATTAAGCAAAACAACTATTTTCAACATTAATAATAGTAAGAAATGCATATTGAGCGTAAACATTTTCTTGATGCATAGAAATATGATACCTTTTGTAACATTATAAAATGTCTTTAGTCAGTTTCTAACTGAATAAAAGCATTACTTTCTTAAAAATATATATCCTTTTAATATAGTAGTGTAATCACAGTTTCCACAAAAATATTAATCAGCACAATAAGCACAATACAAAACGTGACACTGTGCTGAAAATTCAGTTTTGCATCTCAGGAATAAATTGCATTTTAAAATATATTAAGACGGAAAACAGTTATTTCAAATTGTAATAATATTTCAGAATATTATGGTTTTAACTGCACTATTAATAAATAAATGCAGCCTTGGTGAGCATAAGAGACTCCTGTTCAACAACATGAAAGCGAAAACAAACTTAAATATACATGCCTTATGTTGCACTTTGTTTACCTTGGTAATTCTTGAATTATAAATTTCCAAAACTCATCTTCCACACATCATGCCTTTGTTGTCAGAGGTCAGAGGTCAAATACATCAACTGAAACGTCTGTCCAATTTAGTATGGAAAGCAGTGTGTTTGATGTCTTAAAATAAAAAATTCAGATAAGCAGCTCTCTTGGTTTTGGAGCAGCGGTTGGTACAATCTGTCTAGAAAACCGAAGCTATAAACCGATGTGTGTTTATTTTGTATGTGGTGAAGCAAATCTCTCATCTACTCCAGACGTGAGTCTCTGATGTGTAATTACTCTGATCTGGGTCGACATGGACCAGCACAGCCCTGAGGGTATTTACACGCACAGTAAATGCAAACAAACACTACAATGCATGCATCATCCCAAATGCACACGGATCCGAACACATGTGAATGTGGGTCAGCTCGCCTTGATCCCCTGCTCCCCTGCTCCATCCGAGGTTAATACGACCCATATATAAACAATAATGCAGCCGTCAAAAGAGCCCAACTGGGATTACGTGCACAGATAAGCGAGACTCCAGCTGCATTCTCCACGCAGGGGAACAAACAGACAGGAAAAGGCAGAGCTTCTCTTTCTTCTCGTAAACCAATATTAATGTTATCCCAGGATCACATCACCATGGCGACAGTGCCATTCCTGTTTGCTGAAAACTCAACCTTCCATTGTGCGCTGTAGTTTTATGGATTTCAGACAAAGGGGAAATGACATCACCAAGCCTTTATTTTTATGACAAAGTGCAGCAGCTGAGGACACGCATTATTGAGATGTTGGGCTATGAAGTTGATACCTGGGTGGCTATCATTTATGAAGAGCCTGTTTCTGTCGAAACATTCATTAACAGCAAGGCTTGGTCCTGAAATAAATTGTGTTATTATCAGTCGGGGAGAGATGCATTATTAAAGTAGGGTGACACTCGATTCGTCTTTGCTATGGGATGAGAGTCACCCCAGGAGCAAAGAACAAATCAGTTATTCGACACAATACACTGTCTTTATCTCTATGGTATAAACACACACATCAGTACACACACATGACAGTTACAACAAACGGGTCACCCGCTGTGTTTTTTTCATGTAATTAGACTGTAAAAGACAGTAATGGACCATGAGTTAGTGTTATAATGCTGTACCGCTCCTGTCTGCTCCCTGCATGAAGTGTTTTAATGTAGTATGAAGCCTCTCGGTGAGGGTTTTTGCAGTGATGGATTTGTTATAACATACAGAGTAACTTAAAAATGTCAGAAACAGAGCTAATCCCAATGGTTTGTTTTGATTGAACTATTATATATTATATATTTTATTGGTGTAAAGCGATAGCCTTTTGAGTGAGCCATGGAAGCATTCATTTATTCTGCGTTTTAGTTTTTGTTAGCAGAGCAAAGATAGAAACAAAGGAGGAAAATACAATATTGTGTTTAAAATGTAAGCTACTCATGAACGTTTTGTTTACTGAACTGTTATATTAATGCAGTTTAAGATTTTCTCTCTAACTCTGAAGAGCAGATGTATTCCCAGTGGTTTCCTTTGATTTTATTTTTACTATGGTATTACCATGTCTTTGGGCATGTATTTTTGAACTAACTTGTAGCATATCATAACACTCTCACTTTTAACTAGCATGCATATTACTGCTTATTATTACATATAAAGCACATATGAATGCCTTAGTCTGCATGAACATATCGTTAAGAAGTCATAATTCATAGTTAGGTAATAGTAAGAATTAGACCTTAAAATAAAGTGTGACCATATATAATTATTATTAACTCATTAAATATATTCTGATGTTTATTTGTATATACTACTGTTGAATAAAAGCAATTCAAGACTTGCAATTGTGCTGATGGTATGAACATTTATAGCCTACACTGTAAAAAAAAATTCATGTGAAATCTACAGTAATTTACTGTGTTTGTGCACAGGAAATTACTGTATACTAGTTCAAAGTAGAATACCGTAGTTTCAGTCAAAATTGCAGTAATGTAAGAAGTACTGTGAGTGTCACAGTAACCAGCAATGTCTTGTAGAAAATCACAGTAACTTCCAATGTATTGTAGAAAACACAATAGCTAATTATGTACTGTATAAAATCACAGTAATTACCAATTTATTATAGAAAACACAATAAGCAATTATGTACTGTAGAAAATTACAGTAACCAACAATGTGCTGTAAAAAAAAAACTAAATAAATAAAAATGACCAGAAGGTCATCAAGATTTTATTGTTTTCAACACATCTAGAAAGTGAAGAATGATTAATAAAGCTTTTTATAATAATGAGCAGTTAACTGTGAATATTTATATTTAAATCATGCAACATGCATTATTTATTTCATTTTTTTAATTATTATTTATTTGGGCTGAATCAATATAACTAAACAGCAATGGAACCTATCGGTACCAATAGTCTAGTGGTTAGCACACTGATATATAGTGCAACTGTGTCTCTGGTGACCCGTGTTTGACTCCTGTCTTAAGGTCCTTTGCGATCACATTCCCCTCTCTCCATCCCACACCAATCGCTACACTGTCCTGTGTAATAAGCACAAAAAGTTGAAAAAAAAAGTTGCACTTGCAAATTAGTGAGTTTTACTTTACAGTTACATGTTTGCTACTGTAAATGAAAACAGCGAAAATATGTTTATTTCTTCTACAGTAAGTTACTTGTCACTTGCTGCCAGTTAATTACTGTGAATTTCACAGTCAGTTTCTTAGAGTGATATATATATATATATACCCAACAACTGTACTCTTGCTTCTGTGATATTGCTTAAATATAGGCCTACTACATTGAAAAAAAATGTAGAAACAATTTTCAATTCAGTTGCTGGTAAATTTCACACAAATAGCGCGCAAATTATATGTTAAATTTTGAAGTAGTAAAACACAACTAATAATAATGTATATTTTATTGATAACTGCAAAAAAATAAAAATTTAAAAATTCAGTGTAATATAGTGCATTTTATGTTTTCCTGTGGTGTAGACTCCTGTGTATTTTGGTCATTTGTCGCTGTCCTTGGTGCTGAAATCATGTGACCGGAAAAGTGTCAGTGAGTAACGACTGCTGAACAAAATACGCTTCAAGTGTTACAGAAAAAAAATAAATAAAAAACCTCGGAAGGACAGCAGAAACACACTCTCTCAAGAACTTTGAGAGAAAACTTAAAAAGAAGCTAACTGTAGATTAATAACAATAATGCATTATTATTATTGTTGTTGGTGGTGTTGTTAGCCATTGTTTAACGTTGGTCAACCCTTTTCTGTAATGTTATACTAATGGACCGTTTTTCTTAGCGGAAGCTAGTACAACTACTAGCCTACTAACAAATATATCGGCCTATAGGCTATATAAATAATCGGCAGCATTCATAATCAAGAACAGTATTTTTTACTTTTTTATATTTATATTACATTTACATGTTTATGGCGTACACAGCCACTAATCTGAGTTGAAAGGAAACACGCTGAATGAACGCTTCAAGGATGATGCGAGTCTTACGTTACAAATCAGAGTGAACAATAGAGAGAGAGAGAGAGAGAGAGAGAGAGAGAGAGAGAGAGAGAGAGAGAGAGAGAGAGTCGACTCAGCTGAGCTCATAGGGAGGAAGAGATTTGGAGAAAGCTTCTTAACCTATTTTAGAGGGATAGCAAACGTGATTTTGGTTGGTTAGACTCATATCGGTAAGAGCTTCGGGCTCGGCTGATATTGATTTGGCATTTTTGTGCGGGATGTGATGTGACAGAGGAATATTCCAGCATCGCTGCTGTGAGGATGGCAGGACGGAGCGGTGGCCTTTCGGATCGCAGCTCAAATGCCGCTTTGTTCGCCGTCCAGACCTGGATTGATATTTCATTCATGTGCATCTGAATTCAGTCCGTATAAAGACCAAGAGCGCAGCTCTTCAGCACCGCACGCTGCACCGCACCGAGTCCACCGTCTGGAGGTAAGATCCTCTGTATATATATAATATTCCGATAGGTACTCATGCATCCTGTGACTTTTAAACACTTTGTCTAATTGAATGCACAACACGTGCACTCCTCATGCTTTCACAACAGTGTTTCTTTGTACCTGCAACAAACTGAAGGAGTAATGCACTTGTGCCCTATTGTTTTGATGCATCACTTTTAATATGTCTCTCATATTGTGCATTGTACTCTGATGTGCAATACTGTAAAATCAGCATCATTAAGGCCATTCAGTGCAGTGTATATTCATCCACATGGAGAAGGAGACAAGGAGAGCATTTGTTTGACATGTAATCTGGTACTGAGGCAAATCTAATCTGATTTCTTAATATCTAACTCTTTTGTTTATTTGATGTCAAATGCAAGAATGATTTTGTACTATTTTCACAAAGATACAAGGAAGCAAAGAGGAACATATTCCTTAAACTATGCATTAAAGTCTATTATTTTATGTCCTTGCCTGACACCGATGAAAGCTGGTTGATTTATAACAGTTAGTGCAAATGAATGCAAACTTAAAACTCACTAGGCATAGAGAAAACAACAGTTTGAGTGCATGCAATGCAATATGTCTGTTGTTTTGCAACAGACGCGACTGTCAGACTCTGAATATGGCAAGCATACAGGAAATCCATGTGGCAGAAATCTGGCACGGAACTGGAAAAATGAAATTATTACAAACTGTGTCATTTGGAGATAGACTGATTTAACTGCATGGCCAGGAATTTTTGCCTGTATGTATAGAAAAATAGAGAGAGAGATGATAGACAGAGAGATAGATATTTGTGTGTGTGTGTGTGTGTGTGTGTGTGTGTGTGTGTGTGTGTATACTGTGTGTGTACATATTGTAAACTTGACAATTAAGTACAAAAAGTGGCCAGTAACACTGAATTGAATCTGAAATTTTGAAATTTTCTTGTAATTTTTCTCTTTTTACACTTCTTTTAACAGTGTATGTATGATATATGCACATACAATGTGTGTGTGTATGTGTATAATAAAAATATTGCATTTAATTATATAAATAAAAAAATGGTGTATAAACAATTTTCAGTCAAAATTGAACAATTGCAAAGAAACAGCAAGTAACGACTAAAGTAGTATTATTCATAAAGTAGTATTTTCTTAATTTTTGTTTTATTTACTACACACACACACACACACACACACACACACACACATAATGTTTTCATGATTTATTACATGAATATAGATCAGTTCTGTTTGTTTTTGTTCTTTCTGTTGACCCCAGTTTAACACTGAAGGTATTTTGAGCAGGTGTTTTGAAAAGATGCTATGAATATAGGCGATGTTGGTTAAAAGACATATTGGATGTGGATTTGAGATGCAGTTTCCTCCCTATTCTTCAGACAGCTGTGAATGGCATTGAGCTCACAGAGCTGGAAGTTGAGCTACAGGTGATTCAGTGATGACGCCGGGCTCCTTTCAGACCTATCTGACTGTACTGGCTGAAAGCTGAAAGTCCAGTGTAGAAGAAAAAGATCACAGTGTCACACTCGCATGAGCGTGCAGTGAATAACAGAGCAGCGATCGATAAAATCAGCCAGCGAGACACAGCACACATGTGGATCCTGTAATGTTACAACACCCAGCATGTGTAAAGAACAATGAGCTTTGTGTGGGAATTTAATTGAATATATTGTGCTTAAAGATATTAGATATATTTAGCAATACAATGAAGCCTAGTTTAGGACTATTACAGGATTGTTACATTATTTTGTTGGCAGTTAAATAAGGTGTTCATTCTCTCTCCCAGTTCCCTGTTACTGTAATGTAAATAATTGTAATTCAAAAAGTGATCAGATAATAATAATATTAATACCTTATGCAATTATTTTTCCATGGTCTTTGATTTAGTGTTGATTTTAAAAAAGCTGTTACTGCAATATGTGTTGTACCCCACAAAAATACTTTATTACAGTAATGAGAATCTAATGAGAATTCATTAAATCTGTCTTTCTTTCTCCCTGTTGGCATTACTGTAATACAAATTAGTCTCGTTTTTTTAATAATTGTAATGCAAATAAATAATTAAAATATATAGGGATAAAATAATAATATTAAAATTTTTTCTATTATAGTGCTATTTAAAAAACAGAAAAAAATCTACTCAAAAATCTTGTATTACAGTAATGTGAATTACTATAGAGAATAATAAGAATTACAAAAAAGCAATGTCTGGATACATTATGGTAATGGAAATTTCAAGGGAAATGTGCTTAATTTAATAATTAATAATAATTTAATATTCACAAAAACAGTGGCACAATGCCATAAATAGGCTTTATGTCCCTTATGTAAAACATAATTTCTCATGACTTTGGGGTGAAATGCAATATATTATACTTAAAAATATTATATATACAATATAAATAAGCTTATTTTAGTAACATTGCAGCATTATTTTATTGAAAATTGTTTATTCTTTCTGCCAGTTCTCGTTACTGTACTGCAAACAAGTCTCATTTTCATAGTTGTGATGCAAAAAAAATGAAATCAAATATATAATGACAAAATAATAATAATATTAGTACATTATGGTATTAATTTTACACTGCTTTTAGTGCTGTTCTAAAATAAAATCTGCAATTTTTTTTGTATGACACAAAAATACAGTATTACTGTTATGAGAATCTAATGAGAATAATTATAAAGAATAATGGAATTACACAACGCCTGGATGCATAATGGTAATGAGAATTTCAGGGAAAATGTGCTTAGTTTAATATTCATGACAATAATGCCACAATACCAAATAGGCTTTATATCCTATAAGCAAGAATATAATTTCTCATGACTTTGGGGTGAAATGCAAACTGGACCTGTTTTCATGAGATTCGTTCTCAGGTTCCCACATTGATTTGCATCTCAAAAAGTTTTCAAATCAGTGGACAGTGTTGCTCCTCTGACAAACACGCACACACACGTATTGATCTGTGCTTAGAGACCAGAAAAATCGATCAGAGCAAACCGCATCTGGACACGGTACTGCGATTAAATAACAAGCAGATGTGTCTATCCATTTGGACCATCCAAAATTCAGAGTCTCTGGCTAAATTGGTGACACGCCAGAAATGCATAGGCCTGGAATTGATTCGGAGAGAGTAGGTGCGGGTTTGGAGGCTCGCTGGGACTGTGCGAGTTCACTTCTGATGAGAAATGATAAAAGACTACAGGGTGGAAGTGTGTTTGTGTCTCTGATTACTGCCCTCGTGTGCTGTGATTGCCAAAACACACAATCACAGAGGAACAACACTCAGAGCATAACAATTTACATGCTTTTGTGTTTTAGTTCAACACACACACACACACACACACACACACACACACACACACACACACACACACACACACACACACACACACACACACACACACACACACACACACACACACACACACACACACACACTCACACTCTCTCTCTCTCTCTCTCTCTCTCTCTCTCTTTAGAAAACATGTTTTTTTCCCCTTGCACTTCACTTACAATTTTAACCTTGCAGAAGATGAAAAGTGTGGGGAAAGTCTTAAAAGGATTCTTGTCATACATATGTTAGTCTGTAGATATGGCTAACATCAATCCTTCTGAGACTTTTCAGACATTTTATCTTCTGTTGTAACTGTAGGTCTGATCGCTTTAGAAAGATATATATATATATATATATATATATATATATATATATATATATATATATATATATATATATATTATTATTATTATTTTATTTTGGATGCGATTAATCGTTTGACAACACTAATATATATATATATATATATATATATATATATATATATATATATATATATATATATTTTATTTGTAGTATTTATTATTTTATTATTTTTTATTATTCTTATTTTCTAATTATCTAATGAATCTTCCATAGTATATTATGAATATTGTTAGCTTTTTGATTAATTGTTTTCGTTCCTCTTTTGTAAGTCACTTTGATTAAAATACAAATTATTAAAGATTATTATTATTACTTTGAGAAGTACATTCTACTTCTCAACATTCTCTAAATTCTATTTCCCCAGTAATATATTCTGTCTCAATCGTACATCGCATCACGTACATCATCATAGCACTAATAATAGTAATGCTTATGGCACATTTGACTCGAGGCAGATGAAAGGTTGTCCACTGCAAGCGTTTAATGAATGAATGTATTTCTTTCTTTCTTTCTCCCTGTTCACTTTTTCCCCTCTGTTAATCTGGCTCGTCCTTTGTTTCTTTGTCTCTGTCTTGTTCCTGAGTGCCGAACGCTGCTCTCGGTCGTAATAGTGCCTGCAGGCCTTGCCTTCAGAATCCAAACCCTGTGCTATTGTTTCCATGACAACATGGGAGGCATGGCCGGAGGGCATCGCTGTGTGTTTGCTCTCTCTCACTCACACGTTCTCTCTCTTATCTCTTCCTGACACGCTGAATCTGATCACTTCAGCTCTTCTCATTTAGACTCTGAGTTCTGCTTTACATTAGAGCTGATGAATGCTTGTGTCAGGTGACGCGATAGCTGTGATTTGTACTGATGATATGGGTCAGTCGTAACACTCCAAGCTTTTAGCTCGGCCCATTAAAGAAAGGACTCCTGGGAGCACATTACGTTTGAATATGATGTTATATGAGGCTGACAGGTGCAAGCGTATGGAGTTCTTTCTTTGTAATCATGACACATTCAGATCTAGAGGTGTCTTCAGATTTAATTATTAAGACTGTAAATGTGACAGAAAACCCAAGAGCATGATGTGTGTTCATGGGGATAAAACGTAGTTTATATGTGTTTAACCAATGCCTTTTGAAGTCGTAATATATTCTGGGTACGTTAGGACCATTACAATTGTTTGTATTATGACATTATTTTTTTATTTAGAACATTCTGAAGAATTTTCTCCTGCAATTTCTTCACCGTGAAATAATAAAATATTTTTTTTATGTTTTTGAAAGAATAAAATAATTAAACTAACAGTAATATTGTGAAATATTATTAAAATTAAGTGTGACGCAAAGCTGAATTTTCAGCATCATTACTCCAGTCTTCAGTGTCACATGATCCTTCAGAAATCATTCTAATATACTGATTTGCTGCTCAAAAAACATATTAAAATATTACTGTCAATGCTGAAAACAGTTGTGCTGCTTCATGTTTTTGTGAAAACCATGATAATTTTTTTTTCAGGATTATTTGATGAATAAAAAGCATTTATTTGAAATAGAAATTATGAACAATAGCATATATAAAATAGTATTGATACACCATGATAATTTATTTTTGTCACTGACATTGAGAATGTTTAATAATATACATATTTAAATATACTAATAATGACAATTATAAATGATTAAATATTATTAATCATAATCTGTAATCAAGTGAAAATGCAATTATTTTATTTAATTATTATTTCTCTTTTTTTTTTCCTTTAGATTGTGTGGCAAAAATATGATTTGACCACAGTTTTATCAATAATTCTTAGATTTTCTAGGAAAAGGTAGGACAGACAAATAACAGCTCCACCGTTTACTTTCGATTGTCCTTCACCGAGCACACATTTTCCTATTCAGAGCAACACATACTGTAGTACATTTCAAGTACAGCTTTCCCAGCACAAGGACAGTCGTCTGTCTACACGCTCTCGCTCAGGGCAGAGTCCTGAATGAAGTGTCATTTCACGAATCACCCGGTTACATACAGCACTGTAGATATTAAACCCTCCAAGCTGCTCTTAGACAAGAGCAAACAAAGCGCTGGCTGCTCACAGAATCAGCCGTTACTGCATTCAGCATCACTACAAACTATAAACCAGAGTGTATTAGCTTGTCAGATCTGTACAGGCCTTATAGCTCATCCAGAGCGAACAGAATTATAACCAGGCTCATGACAGTAGAAATATCTCTGAAGCAAACTGACATTTGTACTGTATATCATCGAGAAAACCCCTAGGCACAAGCTGTCCCCTGAAGAATGATGCTCCTTTGTTTTCTTTTTTGTGGCTGTTTGAGAAACCGATGGACTGAATTTGCTGCAAAACAGTATGGATTGTAGAATTGTTTTTTTTTTTTAAGGGAATATGTGAATGCACCATCTGTTTCGTCTCTATTTCTTTGTCTGTTGGTCTTCTCATCAGCCTGACTGACAGGGTTCTCAACGGCCCGCTCGCTGTGTTTAACAGTTCACTGGAGGGAAGGATTATCAATGAATAATGATATAAGTTCTAGTCTGTTTCCCAAAGCATCATGAATCAAGTGGCTTTGGAAGATTTGAAATATTACAAGTCATTTGGACCACATTTATGATACTTTTGTGGTACTTTTTGTCTTTTATGATGCTTGAAAGACAACATTTCTCCATTTGGGTTCCACAGAAGAAATAAAGTTTGCCAATGGAATGACAGAAGTCTTGTTTTATTTTATTTTCATTCATTCATTCGTTCATTTTATTTATTATTAAATTATTATCTTGTTATGTATTTCTTTTTAAGCAATTATGTAAATAATTCTTAATTTGGATATTCATTCATACATTTAATTTTTTTTAATCCTCTACTAGAAGCTTGATGTTGCTTGCAAAAATTATAATAATAATAACAATAACAACAACAATAATAATACTACTAATAATAACTAATTCATTCATACATTTTTTATTTATTTATTAAAATGTTATTTTATGTATGTATGTATGTATGTATGTATTTATTTAACCATTTATTTAGTCATTCATTCATTCATTCATACGTTTTATTTTATTATTTTATTTTATTTGAGTTATTTTATTGCATTTTATTTTTAAATCCTCTACTAAAGGCAATATTTATGTTGCTTGCCAATAATAAAAAATAAAATAAAATAAAAAAAAAACAATGATTTGGCAATTAATTACTTAATTCATCCATACATATTATTTTCTATTATATTACTTTCTTATTTTATTATTATTTTTTTATTTTTTATCCTATACTAAAAGTAAGATTTATGCTGCATTCCAAAAAAGTAAATAAGTAAATAAATAAATAAATAACAGCCAAATTAACTGTCCATAATGGAGAAAAGTCACTTTTTCCCCACATGGTGTAGCCTAACGGCCCAACCTTGACCTCTTCAATGCCACAAATTTGTCATTTTTCCATACTCTAACCACCTACAGTTCCAACTTTTAATGATTCAATCAATTTCAGATGGACTAAAGAGTCTCTGGCTTTATTCTCATTGAATTTCCTATTTCCCTATGTCAGTCTATTTATCCATCCGTCTGAGATATGACATCTGTTGAAACTTCAAAATCCATCCATCATCCCTCAGTTTTCCGTTCTCAACACACTCTGCTGTTGTTGGAGAGAAATGCAGTGAATTCCAAACACGCGGTCTCACGATAAAGCGGCATGGAGCCTCTAAATATTAAATTCTGTAGATGTTCCCAGTGCTTTTAAAGGATCTCATCTGACAGAATCACTTCAGAACCCAGACGCACGTGTAAGAGAGCACCGTATCTCACAGAACATCGCCTTTTCAACACTTCACGGCTGCTTCCTTTGGCTTGCAGATGTTTGTGAAGCGACACACGTAGCAAAAGAAAGGCGCTGAAAGCAAAACTCATTCAGAATTTCCCATTTCCCCCCTTTATTCTGTCCATTGTGATTTCCATTCTCTTTCTCCAGCATCAGGAGAATAGCATTTGAGTGCAGGACACTGGACTTGAATAGACTGCTATTTCTCCTCTGATGTTTATCATGTCTTTCTCCTTCATGCTTTGAGCAGATAAAAAGGCTTATGTGGGTCATGTTGCATTAATCGAGTCCGCTGTCCTCTCAAATACTCTCTAAATTAAGCAACAGGCATAAAATATTCACATTTGCTCATGGTTCATCACTCAATGACACATTTAAGCGAAGAACAGCCCAAATGTATCACATCAAAATCGAAGCCAAATGAAACAATTCATTGTTATCTGTCAACGCAGAGACAATCTTTCTTTCTTTGTGCATTATTATGTCTTTTTTTGAAAAATGAGATGTCGTTTCATATTTAAAGTTGCGAACATTATTTAGGAGCTCTAGATGCACTCGTATCTCAAATCCGCATTTCCAAATCGCCTCGTGTCGCTTTTGATCCCCGTGCTTTGGACCTCTAAATCTTTCAGAGCTGATCTTTTTCAGTGACTACCATGTTTCAGAGGCGTCTGTGCTCACAGACGACAGACGACAGACGACCTAGAACTGCTAAACGTACACAGAACTCTGTATTGATCCATTTTGTGAGACTTCTCGAGTGTGGATGAAGCAGCAGGCTCTCGGCAAACTCTCTTTCATTCTGAATTTATCTAGAACAGAGCAGCCAAAGAAAGAAAGAGTTGTAGTTTCAGAAAAAAAAGCACAAAGGATGCTATTGCTGGCAGATACAGAGAGGTTTAGTATTTTCGTGTCTTGTTTTTCCTTGTTGTTCTGTTTAATAAAACACAAATCAGGTTTGAAACGTCCTAAGCAGGCACCACAAGCTTCTAGCAACAAGTAATTGGACCGTCTACACTGAAAATGTGACACAACAACAAAATCACTGTCAATCAGAGCATATTTGATGTTCAGATGTCATTCTAAGCAGTTTATTATTATGTATTTGATTTATTTAATGGTTAATTATTGCTTTATATAACTATATTATTTAAAATATGTTTATATATTTAAAAAAAATCGAATAGTTCTGTTCATATATATTTAAAACGTTTAAAATTAGAATGTTTTAATTGTTATAAAATTCCTATTTCACATAAATACTTGATTTATTAACCTATAATAATCAGCACAATTATTTTCAAAATTGACAATAATAAGAAATGTTTCTTGAGCAGCAAATCAGCATATTAATAATACATCATGTGACACTTGAGACTGGAGCAATGATACTAAAAAAATTAATCTTTGCATCACAGAAATTAATTACATTTTAAAATATATTCAACTAGGAAAATAGCTATTTTAAATGGAAATAATATTTCACTTAAGCGAAAGTGAAAAACCAGATTATTAAATAACCTGGTTTTAATATGTAATGCAATTTTATAAACACAAACTAATAGATAAGATTATTTTTAAATGAATCTTAGGTGTTATGTACAGAATACGACTGTGTATTAATATATACACCAAGGTAGACTTTCTAACACATTTCCAGCAGTTCATACATTCATACGGTCCAGCCCTGAAGCACATCCAGTCCAGTATGCTGTAAATCTGGGACCAGGGGGCCAAAATGCACATGTCTTTGTTCATAACTCTTATAATCCATGTCTTAATGAAAAGCTGGGGATTTGAGATGGATGAGGCGAGTGGAACAGGCTGAGGGTTTGATCTGCTCTCCCGGGAGAAGCGTGCAGTGCGCCGGCCAGTGTTTGGTGTTATATTTCGTATTCTCTCAAAACAGAAGAGAGATCCTGGAGGCAGCGAGCATGTGCACCTCAAGCCTCATGTTTAATTAACCAAAGCCCACCACAGATTCTTCCTATGAGACTGTTCTGTAGGGACCGGCAGGCAGGAGCGAGCGCTATCTGTCTTTCAGACGTTTTTTCCCCCTTCTTATGTTGACTCTACGCTTACTTCCCTTTCTGCTCGGCAGGATTCAATTTTCCGATCCACTTAAGCGGGATTCTCATGCGTTACGGATCCGATTAGCTCACACGTGCATGCGCTCTTTAACAACAAGCCCTGTCTTTTTGGCTCACTCTCTTTCTCTTTTGGACAATTATTCCGCTGGTTTAACTGCAACCCGTCTCTCTCTTTCTTCTTTTCTCTTTCCTCTCTTTTGCCCTAGTTCTGCCACCTCTTTTCTATCATTCCCTCTTTCCTGTTTTCGCAGTTCTTTCTGAGATGAATCCTCCTCAGCTCTCTGCGGTGTTGGTGCTCATGTTGGCCCAGCTGTGTGCGACTTCTATCGGTTGTCCTTCTGGGTGCCGCTGCTATAGCTTGACCGTCGAATGTGGATCCATCGGGCTCAAAGAGATCCCGCAAGGCATCACACACGGCACACAGGTCAGTTGCACAAACACATGTGGATGTTCGTAGGTGGGTCGTTCTCAAAATACTGTATTGGGGACAAACATGTCCCTTGACAGGTCACAAAAAAGGTTCTACATTAGAAGAACCTTCAACATTCATGGAATCTCTTCATCTCACAAAAGATTCTTTATAGTGGAAAAACATTCACACTAAGAAAAAAATGAAACTGAAATCATTTATAAAGTGGCATCACTTTATAACATAACCATTTATTAAATACATTTTGCAATTCACACTTATAAAAAAAAAAAAAAAAGTTATCCGATTTTATATACTTCTTAACTAATGAAAATGCTTTAAATATTTGTTTTTCCAAACTGTAATTATATATATTTTTTTAATTTATTTAAAATTTTGCTTGATAATGTGTCTTTGTTTTATCTAAATGAAATTTAACATTTAGATTTGATTTTTGAATTCTACATTTTCATTTTTGACCTCGTGTGAAATCAGCTCCCAAAGTTTAATCTTAGCTGCTCACAAAAAAAAATCAGTTATTAAAATATTTAATCAAAACTTCAAAACTAGTTCCTACAGTGATTTATACATTTTTCTCATTTTTAAATATTTTAAGTAAGATATGTAATTTAATATAAACAATACCATTTTTAATAAAAATTCAGATCATAAGAATGATTTTCATGTGTTCTTTGTGTTTATTGTTATTATAAATGTTAAAAACAATATGGAAAAACACTCTAATATCATAAAACGTCAAAAATACTGCCAGTGTCAATGTTTCTATAACATTTAAAATGATTTATACATTAAATTTGAATTATTTTAATCAAAATAACTAATTAAAAATATAAATAACAACATTTAAAAAAAAATCTTTAAATCACATGAATGATTCTGTGTTTTTGGTGTTATAATAGTTATTATAAATGTTAAAAACAATACGGGAAAATAATTATAGAACTTTATATAATGTAAAAAATAGAATGTCATTTCAATCAAAATAAGTAGGCTAATTAATAACAACATATTAAAATCATAAGAACTTAATCATAAGATATGTTTTTGATGCTATGTTATAAATGTTAAAAGCAATATGAAAAAAATGTGTGCTGGAAAAGGTCATTTACATTTAATATACTTTTTGTCATTTAAATTAAATAGATTTTTGTCATTCAAATTAAACATTTTGTCAAATGAAACATCATGTAAATTAATACAAATATTGTTTTTAAATGGGTCACTGGTGTCAAATTGTTTCTATACAATTTTTATTTATTTATTTTTTTGAGAAACATGATCTGAAATAATCAAGATGATCAGAATAATCAAGATTATAAAATTTATAAATACTTTTGAAAAGTTTATAAATACTTTACATTAGCTTTTATGGGAGAAAACTGGTCTGAATTCAAAACTATAGCTTGTTTTTTGAATATAATTTTCAGCAATTTTGAGAATGATTGATCAGTAGTCATAAAGTCGACATGAAATAATAATACTGTAGTAAAGGTTTTTGGTCTTACTGTGAATGATTAAACAATTTTCTTTTTTTTCTTTACAGACTTTAGTAAATGAAAACAAAACTAGCTCACACCTGAACTCTCCCACATATAAGAGAGGAACACTTGCACTACTTTCCATCCTGTCCCTTTTTTTTATTATTCTGGTCACCCTAAATAATAAAATACTATCTTCTTTTGTTTGTATCTACACCTTGACCCACAGTACAGCAAACCCAACATTAAAACCATAGATCATAACTCTGGGAATGCTGGGAATCGTTCAGTAAATCATGGCCAGCGTCACCCTGTGGACCCTATTTGCATGCTTCTGCTCCAGTCACACCACTAACATTACTGCAGCTCATGAATATTCATGAGCCGACTCGCATAAATTGCTCAATTGACCCGTGTAACCTATGCTTCACAAGAAATTTGCTTCGGCTCGGCCCGTGTTTGATCACAGACAATAGCTTGATAGAAATCAATTAGAAAATGAATCAGTGTAATATGTTGCATCATTAATACAGTTAAATGAGTGGAGACAGGCCACTCAGTTGTTCTGCTCTTGTGAAAGCCTATTAATGCCCTTCTGATGCTGCTAATTGATTTGTTTTTTGCATGTTTAAGGCTCAAGGATAGTCAATCCAGAATTGTGCAACACTTCCAAAGCTTCAAATTGATCCATTAATGTTAAAGAAAACACATATTCCAGGATATAAACATTTTCTTTTGTGTTTCAGCTTAAAAGCGTTTCTTTGTTTGTCTTTTGTCTGCATTATCTCGCTGCTGTCACTGATTAGGACAGAAACACAAGTCGACATGAATGAGACGGATGCTGCTTTTATTACTTGGCACGTCAAAACCAGAACGCCATTATAATCACTGAAGCTTTTTTGTTTTCCTCCTCTTACTATTACTAATAATAATTCCATTGTTAATATAATTTAAATGATCATTAGACTACAACAATAATAAAAGATCATGATAATTATAATTCCACTATTAATATAATTTATTATTAATTTGATTATTAATGACAACAGCATTAATAATAATAATAGTACAATAATGATAATTTATCATTTAAATGATCATTAGACTATAACAATAATAATAAAAAATCATAATAATTATAATTCCACTATTAATATAATTTATTATTAATTTGATTATTAATGACAACAGCATTAATAATAATAATAGTACAATTAAATGATCTTTAGACTATAACAATAATAATAAAAAATCATAATAATTATAATTCCACTATTAATATAATTTATTATTAATTTGATTATTAATGACAACAGCATTAATAATAATAATAATAATAATAACATGAAGAATAATAATAATTATAGTATTAATATAATAATTTCATTATTATTTTTTTGTTGTGGTTGTTTTACTATAATTATTAATTCAACTGTTAGTGCAATATGTGTCATGTATTATTTATGTACTTTATAATTCATATTATTATTAATGTTATTAATGACAACACCTTTAACAATAACAATACTACATACAATAATACTTGAACTATTAATAAAAATTAAACAACAATAATACTAATTCCATAATTAATGTAATTTAAATGATCATTAGACCACAACTATAAATATCAATATATTTAATAAATATAAATATTAAAATATTTACATATTATATCTATATATTATATATTTATATATAGTACAAACATAAATATCAATTTAATAATAATAATAATGTATTACAATTGTTTGTTTTTTTTTCTCAGAGAAATGAATTGTGTTATTTATCCATAGAGTAGCTATTTTAAAACTGAAAAGTGTGAATATTGGTAAGAAATACTGGTTAAACTGATTATCTCTAGTGCTTAAAATTCTTTAATGTTAGTTTATAAAATGAACCATGTCACAAACCTGTGTTAAGGTACTTATGTTTTGCCACGGAATCTGTGTCCTGTCCAGACCATCTTTCTGCAGGACAATGCCATTGGACAGATCCGTCAGCGGGATCTATCTGACCTCGGCCAGCTGCACTACCTCTACCTGCAGAACAACAGCATCTCCACGCTGGAGGCCGGGGCCTTCAGAAACCTGGGTCTGCTTCTGGAGCTGGCGCTCAACGGAAACCGCATCCACCTGATCACAGCTGACGTGTTCCGCGGCCTGGACCACCTGCGCATCCTCTACCTCGCAGGAAACCAGATCACCAGACTCGAGGACTACACCTTCCGCGGACTGCAGGTGGAACGACTGTCTAATGTGTATCAAAATACACATTTTCAAATGTTTTAACATTACAAATGATTTAACTTTTTTTTTTTTTTTACAATTAACGTATGTTATAGGAGCATTAATGTACAGCATTAATGTGACTAAAATATTAATTTAAAGATTGGCAATAAAGATTCAACTAGGCGTCGGACTGTATATTTATTGGCTAAAGCTCCATGGACAAAAAAAGGGGATTCAAGAGATCTTTATTACATAAAAAAGGTTAATTCCAAAGTGAAATTGTAAAGAGAAATAAGTGATTTTTGCATTGGAAACGTAATTGACTATGGCCCGGTTTCACAGACAGGGCTTAGACTAAACCAGGATTAGGCCATAGTTCAATTAGGACATTTAAGTGATTTTTATAAACGTGACATTACTGGTGTGCATCTTGAAAGGCACTGACATATTTTAAGATCAGTCAGTGCAAGTTTCTTTCAGTTAAAACAGCTCAGACTTACCTTTTAGTCTAGGACTAGGCTTAAGCCTAGTATAAATACTATTTTAAAGGTAGGCTAGGCAGTTTCTGTGCTACTAGTGCCATCTAGCGGAAATACAAGTATAAAGCATATTTTCAAACGCACATTTCGTGAGTCAAACATCACAAACACAGCACTTACGGGTCTATAAAAATGAAAGCATGTCTGAAGGTAAAAAGCAGGCTGCTTTTCAATAAACGGTCCAAACATATTAGGAATAGCCTACTTAGCTTACCTGTCGAGAAGCTTCCTTGATCTTAAACACCCTCTGGCTCAGTCTGCTACAGTAGCCCCGCCCCAGACTCTCGCTATTGGCTAGTATGCAAACACATAGGTTGACAGGCAGTTAGGAATCCTATAATTTTATTCGATTTTATTATTATTATTATGTTTGATTAATGTTCATTTAGGCTACATCGCACTGCTTGAGTGTACACAGCAAATCTGACGTCTTTCTCTCTTCTGACCAACATAATCAATCTCTAGGCTACCCTTTTGAACATTAACCATGGTTTTACCACAAATAAAACCAAAAAACCATGGTAACCACAAATTAACCATGGTTTTGATACAGCAATCATAGTTTAACCATGGTATTTGTAGTAAAACTGTGGTTATACAAATGGTAATCAATACCCCCCAAAAAAACATGATTACTACACTTTTACTACAATAAAACCATGGTTAATTTTTTCCATAACAAATTGTCAAAAAAAAAAAAAAGTGATACAAACATTTATGGATTTTTATTTTGCTTTTGGGGTAAATGTTAAGACAGAAATTTCCAATTTCACTTTCCGTTTCCAATTACTACAATAGAAGGTCCTTTGAGTTCAAAATAAATTAGAATGTTTCTTCCTAACATTGTGGGAATTTTTGAAATACTAAAACCATAATATCGCTTCCTCACTCGAATTATTTTTAGAATGTTCCGAATATTTTCACAGTCTTTACATAATATTATGCCAAAGTGTGCACGTTTCATGAGAGCAGAAGTGAAGCAGAAGCCACAGAAAAGCAGTAGAAAAACTCATAAAAGTGCTAAACTAATAGGGGCTTTTTCGAGGAGCGTCTCGCTGCAGAACACAAGATCCAGGGGGTGTGGTTGGATCCAGATCCAACTCCTCCCATCTTACATATACTTAAACCTACCCGTCTCCACCCCTGATCCCTAAACCCACCTGTCTCCACCCCTAAACCTATCCGTCTCCACCCCCTAGATGTGGATCCATCCACGCCCCCTGGATCTTGTGTTGGGCAGCGAGCCCTACTTGGCTTTTTCAGCAATATGCTAATTTGATAGAGACACTGAAGTGAAAATAGATGACTCTGCATAATGCTAGATTTCTTTACAAAGTGTGTTTTATGATAGCTATGATTATGCTTGTAGTAATAATCGTGATGAAATGCTGATTGCAGCGGTTGCAGGAGCTGCATCTGCAGGAGAATGCGGTGGAGGTGCTGGGAGATCAGGCTCTGGTGGGTCTGTCCTCTCTGGCTCTTCTGGACCTGAGCAGGAACAACCTGAGAACGCTGAGTCCCGCTTCACTCAAACCCCTCGTCAGCCTGCAGGTGCTGAGGGTCACAGGTAAGAGGTTTGCATTAGCCAATGCCACAAAATAATAAAAAAAATCTAAAATTTCCGTTCATATATTTGGGGTCAGTAAAACTTTTTAATAATAAATTAATACTTTTATTCAGCATGGATGCATTCAATTGATCAAAAATGACAGTAAACACGTTACAAAATGTTACAAATTTTGTAACAAGGTTACAAAGCATTTTCACATAGCTTTTCTTTTGAACTTTATACTCATTGAGAAATTTCGAAAGAAAAAAAATTATCCACAAAATTTCCACAAAAATAGGATGATTTTTTTATATGATTTTCATGAGCTCTTTTCATGTTTCTTGAGCAGCAAAGCAGCATATTATAATGATTTCTGAAGGATCATGTGACACTGAAGAAGACTGGAGTAATTCTGCTCAGCTTTGCATCACAGGAATAAATTACATTTTAAACTGTATTCAGCTATTTTAAATTGTTATAATATCACAATATTGGTGTTTTTACTGTATTTTTGATCAGGTAATTCATTTTTAAGTTTTTTCTCTTAAGAAAAGCACATTTGAGATTGTCTTATAAATATTAATCAAAATATGTTTCCATTGGTAGCTCTGCCAGGTTAAGTAAACTAATTAATATTCATGATCCAAACTTTCATTATAAAACAGTCCAGTGTTATATGAGTTGCACGGCCTGCAAACGTTCCACAGTGACATGGCATTTAGATGTCAGACCAGCTTTACTTTTTCTTGAATATTTTTGCACAACAATTCTGTTTGAGTAAATATTTAATAATGCTGTATTTTGAGAGGCTCATATTGCATTTGCTCTTACAGATAACCCGTGGCGCTGCGACTGCGCTCTGCACTGGCTGCGCGGCTGGATAAACGAAGAGGGTCAGAGGCTATTAAGCTCAGCTGAGCGCCGGATGCTGTGCGCCGAACCTCCACGCCTCTCCCATCTCAGTCTGGTCGAGGTTCCCGCAAACAGCCTCATTTGCATCCCGCCCATAGTGCAGCTGGAGCCCAGCCACCTGACGGTGCGTTTGGGGGAGAGTCTCCGCGTGTCCTGCCAGGCGTCCGGATACCCGCAGCCACAAGTCACCTGGAGGAAAGCCTCCCATGGAAAAGCTCAACTGTCTCCCAGAGGTCTGGTGCAGGAGGTCGGGATGGACGGAGACACCAAGACCAGAGGGAGGTTAGTGACGGCCAGGCCTGGTGGAAAAGGAGGGCCGGCGAGTCGCGGGCCGGTCCGAGGAGGAACCGACGACGGAGGCGACCGGGAAAGCTTCGATCCCGACACGGGAAGCGGGATGCTGTTTCTCAGCAACGTCACGGTGGCGCATGCCGGACGCTACGAATGCGAGGCCTGGAATCCTGGCGGAGTGGCTCGGGTGACTTTTCACCTGTCGGTGAACATGTCTTCATCTTTGTCCCGCTCGGAAATCTGGCCTCGACTGCATTCCTCGTCTTACTATCATCCGTCTTCGGTGGACGTGAGTCAGGAGCCGATTTATGAGCTTGAAAGCATGGACTTCAACGCACTGGGAACTGCGACCCAGACAGCCATCGCGGTGGGAATCTCTCTTTTGGCATTGACGGCGTTGTTGCTTCTCTGCATGATTTACAGTCGCCACCGCCAACGGCAGAAAGAGGAAGGTGGATACGGCGCCAGCAAAGAGGAAAGCATCCTCTACGTCAACGACTACTCCGACGGTCCCACCACATTCGCTCAACTTGAAGAGTATCGGGACGAACGTGGCCACGAGATGTATGTGTTAAACCGTGCCAAACCGGTGCTGCCTCCCCCGCCGTCCTGCAACCAACAGGTTTCGACACTAAAGGCCGGTGAGTGCATGCTGACCCCCGGCCGGGCCGTGGGGATCGGACCCCGCAGGGCTCCTGCAGAAGGAGGAGAAGGACCTCCGCTTGATCCTGAAGGGTTGTTCATGAACCAGAGTTTGCTATTTGACACGCAGATCGCTTATGAGATCCACTGCTGAACTGGATCCCTGGATAGACTTCAAGGTTCTTGCCATCGGATGTTATCCTGCTGAATTTCCTTTCGTTCTGAGAGCACAAATGCATTTTTTTGGTGAAAAGCATTGAAGGAATAACATATTTTAAAGCTGCGGTGTGTAGTTTCAGTGCCACCGGATTTGCAAAAATGTTGTCTGAAAGTCAAGGATGTGGTTGAGTCAGTGTTGCTACGCTCTTAAAAATAAAAGTGATACCAAAGAAGAACCATTTTTGGTTGCCCAAACGAACCTATCAGTGAACAGTTTTATAAAATAAAATGTTTTCTTCGTGTGAAGGACATTTTAATAACCTAAAGAACCTTTTTTTCACTGTATAGAACCTATTGTGCAATGGAAAGTTTAAAGATTCTTTACTGGAATCTATGGTTCCATTAAGAACCTTTAACAATCATGGAACATTTTCATTCCACAAAATGTTATTTATAGCGAAAAAGGTTCTTTAGAGTATTTGAATGTTCTTCACATCAAGAGAAAATTGTTATTTTAAGAACTAATAACTGAAAGGTTGATTCTGGGAACCCAAAACTGGTTCTTCAGTTGCATTGCTGCAAAAAAAAACACCTTTGGGAACCTTTATTTGTTAAGCGTGTATATTGTGCGGCTCAAACAAGCAGAGAAATGTTACAAACATTGGTGTTTACTCTCTTTGGGGAAATCAACCTACAAATGGCTAGTTATAATCATCTCTGGGATTGCACACAGCAGCTTTTATGGAATAGTTCATCCAAAAATTGTTACCATTTGCATTGTTTGCATGATTGTTTTGTTCTGTAGAATCACAAATGGAGATTTTTTTGAAAGCAATAGGATACATTTTAAGGTTATTTTAAAAAAACATATTCCCTTTTCCATTCTGCATATTTAACTAGTTTGTAATTGGAATAATTACAAATAACATGTCAAAATGCTTTTGCTACAGCGATAGGGGTGCTAGGGAAAAGAGAGAAAAGATAGTTGTAAAGCATGACTGCAAAAATAGATCAGGGTAGAAAATGCAAGTGAGGATACGGAGAGCGAAAAAAGTGTTTCCGAGAGTAGTCCAGTGAAATAATTCATTGAATGTAGGCTAGCATTGAAAATATTGAGGTCAGTGAAGACATTTATAATATTACAATAGATTTCCATTTCAAATAAATGCTGTTCTTTTAAATTTTCTATACTTCAAAGAATCCTGAAAAAAAAAAAGGATCACGGTTTTCACAAAAATATGAAGCTTCACAGCTGTTTTCAACATTTGTAATTGATTTAATAATACTGAAGACTGGAGTAAATTCAGCTTTGCATCACAGGAATAAATTACATTTGGAAATATATTCAAATAGCATACGGTTATTTTAAATTATAATAACAACTCACAATATTATATCTTTACTGTATTGTTTATTAATATAATTATTTTGAATAAATATATTATTTAAATATATATTTATTTAAATATATTAAATAAATACAGCCATACTTTCTTTAAAATACAACCAAAAATTAAAAAAAAAAAAAAAACAGTGTAGCTGTGAGGGCTAAAAAGGTTTCAACAACCCAGTATTCGTCACTCACTATGACCATTATGATCATTTATATTGCAGCCTCTGTTTGGAAAAATAAATGACTGAATTTTCATTTTTGCATGAACTATTCCTTCATTAACAATGCAGGTTTTTGCTGAAAGCAAATTCTTATGGAATGAGAGCTGTTACCTACCTTTGAAAGAAGAGGTTACATGAAACTACCAAAAACTGATATTTTTTGTCTCGTTACTGTGAAATGAACTGATCCAGGCTGAGGGTTTGACTCTTGGACAGGGACTGAGGACAACAGCAAAGGACATTTGTCGGGACATCCCTTGTCCAGCGTTATGTGTCAGGCAGTGTGAATAGCTTAATGTCTTTCTTCTTGCAAATGCTGTCTACATATTTCAAGTATCCTTTCTTTTCCGATGCATTCCTGTGTATGTTTATGTGTGAACGACAGGAAGCAGAAGAGAATGAAACCTGCTGTAAACAAGAACCAAATGCGTGTGGGAGGTTTGTTCACTACAGCCTGGATACAAATGAAGTAGTCGCATCTATTTCCCGTCTGAAGCTCGTTTGCTCTCCTCTTGACCTCTGCTGGAATAACACTGTGAATAAACAAGCAGGACTCTACATTCACAGCTAGTTTTTGTAAGTCATTAGATATGCCAGTTTCTTTCACATAACAGGATTGTTTTTGAGAGTGAGTATTTTTTCCTCTTGGCTTTTTTTTTTCCCCCAGCATTACATGGACTATTGAGTAGTGAACACATCAGGGTAAACTGTATAAAAGCATTCATTTCAGCTTGAGGGAACTTCTCAAGGTGTTAAGCTTCTGCTCAACAATACAATAGTTTGTGTATTTCTGTCAAATGTCTATCAAATATCAACCTATTTTATCCGAATAAATAATGCCTTTATTTGAGATTTGCTGCATGTGTGTCAAAGGAAAAGAGTGAAAGTGTGAAAGTCACTAGTACTCAAATGTAAAAGACAAAACAAAGCTGCATTAGATTAACTACAAACAGGGTTATTAGTAGAGATAACTATTATAGTTTTATAATAATATTTTGAGTGTTTTACTTATTTTTTCATTTTAATTTTAGTTCAATTTTTAGTCATTTTGTTGTTTGGGTCATAAGTTTAAAATGTCAGTATTGTTTCCATTAATTGTTATTTCAGTTATTTTAATACAGAAACCATGAGTTGGCAATAAGCTGAAGTGAAAAAAAGTTAGTTTCAGTTCATTTTATTTTTTATTGCAAGGAACAAAGTTTGTTTTGTGATTTGAGTTATCCACACACACACACACACACACACACACACACACACACACACACACACACACACACACACACACACACACACACACACACACACACACACACACACACACACACACACACACACACACACACACACACACACACACACACACACAGAGTAATATTACCTTGAATGAGAGCCATGTAGACATTTTATGTATTAACATTTAATTATATTTGAATTGCAAATCCATTAAAATATTCCTTTATATATAGATTGAAGTACTTCTTATAACTAAACCTTACAAAAAAAACAACAACAAAAAATGCTAAAATATATAGCAGCTCAATTAAAAAAAAGTTCTTTATGCAAAGACAAATATTGAGTAATCGATTTCAAGTCAGCCAATTTTTTGGGGTTTCTCTGAAGTGGTGTAACTAATTGTAAGCTGACCTGAACTCATTGTGTCGGTCTCTGATGTGGTAAAGACGTTTCAGTTTTGCTTCTCACATTGACAAAGAATAAAAGTAGAAAAGCAGAAGAAAGTAGCTCTACAAGCATGCACATTAATAAATAGGTGAAAATTTTACCAATGTGGCAAGAATCAAGAGCCTTCTCACATGAAATCTTTTGCGGCTTTACAAGAAATTGCGCATGATGTAAAACAGATGAAGATGCCATTACTTTACATTGTAATATTCATAATGTGAATGGCCAGATATCATCTGTTATTAGTGAAGTTTCGGAGTGCTGTAGATCACTTCCTCTCGTTCAGGAAGTCGGCTCTGAGAATGATTTAATAAAACACAAGACAGAGTGAGATGAATTTCAATAAGTCAGTGATTAAAAGTATTGAGGCCAATACATTATGCATTTCCACAGATAATTTCATGAGATCAAATAGATTACATCATAGTCTTGCATGAGGTAATGGCTATCGTTTATGTGCATTAGTAGTATCAGCAATGTAGTACTTACAATGGCCACCTGGTTTTGTTCATAGTCTTCTGCTTTCTTGAAGACCACAGTGTCATATGCGACAGTCGTTGGACCTTCTGCCTGTGAAAGGAGAGAGAAAACAGATGGAATGAGAGTTATACAGTGCACAGGTCCATTAACACCAAGAACGATAACTATATTAACGTTCACACCAACAGACAATAACGTTCTGTCTGTTATAACCGCGCGCCTGCAGTTATGACCAGGTCTGCGGGGAAAAAACGCACAGCTGATAATCAAAACTAGTCCAAAATAGCCCAATTTTGTTTTTCCTACAGTTTTTCTCCGTTGAGTGCCTCTCGTCGAATTTGCGTTCTTGAGAGATACAAAACAACCCGTGGCAACAGTCTAAGTAGCCCAGTTGTTTTAATGTTCTAAATGTTTTCATCGTTCTGAAAGTGATTACTCTGTGTCGTTATCTTTGTAATTTTGGTGTGAACTTCTGTATTCTCAGAATTGGAACATGATCTTCCGTGGTGAGAACAGGTCAGACGTTGACATTTTAAGGCTTAAACACATACCACAGAACAGACGTCTGGCCCTCGTTTGGACAAAGCCCCATCTTAAAACAGGAAGAATCATATTACAAAACCACAAAAAAAACAAAAAAAAATTCCTATATTCAAAATAATATACAAATGAGAAAAAATAAGTGATATTCATGGGGAGTTTTCACCAAGGTAATGTAATGCGACAGTGCAATAACTCCTGTGAAATTGGATTTTAAGCATTAGCCGTGGAATAGTGCTTTGAATTTAATATATAAGTGTTAGAACTGACTGTGTTTTTGTATAAGCCTCCAGATTACTAAAACCAGCATCAGTAACAGAAGCAGCGGCACAGCAGTATAGAGGAGGAGAAAAAGCCAGTCCATCTGGTCAGGAGAGTCTTCAGGAGAGCAGTTGCTGTCCTCCGTATCATTGCTTGCTGTTTGGTTTCTGCAGATGGAGCTGTTATTAAAAATGGAATAGTTTAATTGGTTTAAAATGTGAATATAAACCTAATTAAGAAAAGTTGCTATTTAATCAGTAGTTGGCTAAATATTTTTATCTTGAACTAAATATGAGATTATGTTTACTGATAGCCCTGGTTATCTGACTTGATAAATTAAAGATTTACTTACGGAAATAGACCAGCATCATCACTTTCAGCTGAGATCAGAAGGCAAAAAGTAAAAGATAATTTTTTAAATGAATATTATGAAATATATATATATATATATATATATATATATATATATATATATATATATATATATATATATATATATATATATATATATATATATATATATATATATATATATGAAGAGTTCAGATGCAAAAGCCTCTAAGTGCCATTTGAAATTTTCTTCTAAAATGAGCATTTTTCTTAGACTCCTATGTGTAAGTTCAGTAATTTCACTTTAATGGCAATAAATAGGTTATTTTCATTGCCATTAAAGTGAAATTACTGAACATAAACATAGGAGCCTGAGAAAAAAGGCTAATTTTAGAAGAAAATTTCAGATGGCACTTGGAGGCTTTTGTATCTGAACTCTTCATATACATATACATATACATATACATATACATATACATATACATATACATATACATATACATATACATATACATATACATATACATATACATATACATATACAGTGCCCTCCAAAAGTATTGGAACAGTGAAGACAAAATTGTTCTGTTGGCTGTGGAGTCAAGACATTTACAAATGTGATTAAAAGATGAATATGAGACAAAACTACAGAATGTCACATTTTATTATTGGGTGATTCAACACATAGATGTTTTACCAGCTAAGAAGTTCAGCACTTTTAGAGTTTCATCCCTCCATCTGATGTGAGCATAAGTATTGGTACAGTTGCCTCACAGGTCTTTCTGAGTGATCAGCTGTGTCCTGTTGCATTAATTTTTCAGATATTAAAAGCAGGGAATGTGTCGTATCAGTTATATCCATTACTTCTGCATTCTGAATCTTGCATTCGATGACGACACACACAAACCAGGATGAAGACGAGGGAGCTGACTTTGAGAGAAAAGCAAGCAATTTGGATGCTAAAAGAAAAGAGGAAGTCAATTAGAGCTACAGCAAAAACAAAGGGCATGGAGAAATCAAGAGTTTGGAAACCACCAGCGACACCAGCAGTCAACAACTACCTGATCGGCTGAGAAAACAACAGTAGTTGATGAAAAACAAATCATAAAAGCTGTGAAAATGAACCCTAAAAGACATGTCTGTAAAATCACCAACAACTTCCAGAAAGCTGGGGTGATGCTCTGACAATCTACTGTCCTCAGGAGACTTTGACACAGAATTACAGATGCTACACAGCAAGATACAAACCTCTGACCAGCTCCAAAAATAGAAAGGCAAGAGTTTGCAAAAAAGCATAAAGGTGAGCCAGAAGAGTTTTGGAACTGTGTTTATGGACCAATGAGACAAAGATGAACCTTTATCGAAGTGATGGGAAAGCAAAATGTGGAGAAAAAAAGGAAACTGCAATTATCCCAAGCATACATCTGTAAAGCATGGTGGAGGTGGTGTCATGGCATGGGCATGCATGGCTGCCTCTGGAACAGGCCTCGCAACTTTACTGATGACTTAATGTATGATGACAGTAGCAGAATGAATTTGGAAGGGTACAAAACCATTTTGCCTACCAATATTCAAGAAAATGCCACCAGATTCATTGGGAAGTGCTTCATATTGCATCAGGACAATGACCCAAAACACCCTGCCAGTTCAGTCAAGGAGTTTATGAGGGCAAAGAAATGGAAAGTCTTAGATTGTCAATCTCCAGATTTAAATCAGATTGAACATGAATTTCAGCAGCTGAAGAGGAGAGTAAAGGCAGAAACTCCCCAAAACAAGCAACAATTAGAATTGGCTGCATTAAAGGCTGGGAAAAGTATTTCAGAGGATGAGACCAAGAGTCTGGTGATGTCTACGGGTCACAGACTCACTGCTGTGATTGTGTGCAAGGGATCTGCAACTAAATAATAGCTTTTAATCTTTTATATCTGCCTTATGTTCAACTGTCCCAATACTTATGCCTCACATCAATGAGTGGGATGAACTCTAAAAGTGCTGTTCTTTTTATTTGGAAAAAAATGTGTTGAAACGGCTAATAATAAACTGTGACATTCTGTAGTTTTGTCTCATATTCATCTTTTCATCATATCTGCAAATGTCTTGACTCCACAGCCAACAGAACAATTTTGCCTTCACTGTTCCAATACTTTTGGAGGGCACTGTATATATATATATATATATATATATATATATATATATATATATACAGAACACACTTCAAATATAAATAAATGCATTAAGTCTTCTGTAAATGAAATGCATAACTGGACTTACATGCATTTTTATATTTATTGTCCTTCTGAACAAAAAGTTGAACAGGAACCTGCAGAGCTCCTACAGAGCAGTAGTACCAGCCAGAATCAGTCAGTCTCAGTCCAGTCATCAGCACAGTGAAGGATCTTCCTCCATCATCACTGATCTGGACTGATGAATTCTGGGATGTGTCAGTCCTCCCCACTGTGTAACAGCTCTTATCTGCAATTCTGCACCACTGTTTAACTTTATTCTGATATCTAGAACTGTAGAGACACTGAACACTGATATCACCACCTTCATGTCCAGATACACTGCTGCTCACCACAGACACATCAGGAGCTGAACACAGACAGCAAAAACTTTGAGTTAAATATTCTATATTAAACATAACAATATAGTGAAATTGTGAAAAATAATGTTAAATGCACCACAATAACTTATTTACCTGATTTAACGGTTACATACAAATATTTTTTGTCATCTGGGTTTGCATGAGTGCCGATCTCCACAGCACACCAGTAATTTCCAGTGTCTGAGGATGTCAGTTTGTTGACTTTCACAGTAAAAATATTGTGGGCTGGATAATCGGTTATTGTCCATCTCCCTGTAGTCTTTGAATGGGCTGTAATTTGGCAAGAATGCCAAAAATACCCTTCACACCAGTATTTTGAGTTTGATTTATACTGATTATCATACAGACAGGGGATTGTAATGCTTTCGCTTTCTCCCAGAGTTACATGATCTAATGTCTTCATGCTCAAAGTTCCTGTATAGGTAACACACACACACACACACACACACACACACACACACACACACACACACACACACACACACACACACACACACACACACACACACACACACACACACACACACACACACACACACACACACACACACACATTTTTTTTCTGTGAATTGTGTTGCATTGTTACACTTTCAGATAAACATCATTTAGTATTTTCAATAATTGTTTTCCCTCGTGGAGACCGCAAGTCAAAAATTTCAGGTCTTACTATCCTTGTTGGGACATTTGTCCCCCAAAATGTAGCATAAACAAGTGTACACACAAACACACATGCACATAAATCCTCAACACCTACATTTTCTTTTTTGGGTTCCAAATAAAAATAACATTTTGTAAATAGAATTTAAATTTTAAAACTTTTTTTAGGATATAATTTTGGTTACTGAAACTTTTATAAAAGCTGTTGAAAGGTTTCTTATGCATGTGAAATTGAAGCAGATTTTCTTTGCTTTACAAGTTTTACAGAGCCTGATATAAACTGAACTGCACTCTAAATTGGAATACATTTAACAAACAGTTCTATTTAATGACCCTGTTGTGTCCTTAAAAAGTAAATCCAACAAAATATACAACGAAACAACAACAAAAAACAGGGTAATTCAAAACAAAGGTAAAACCATGTTTTGAGGGTAGAAAGTATTTTCTGTGTCTTACCTGCAGTGTAAAGTAAAACACCAAAGAGAATCTGAAGACCAGCCATGTAAAGGTCAGAGTGAGTAAAAGACAGAACATGAAATGAACATTTAACTTCCTGACAGATAAAAATAAGCAGTTCCTGTTACTGTATTCACTGATGTAATAAAAACAGAAGACAGCAGAGACCTCATAGACCTCATATTGCACACACACACACACACACACACACACACACACACACACACACACACACACACACACACACACACACACACACACACACACACACACATGCTAGATCATGTCCTTATTGCAGTAATGGTTTGACACAGGAGTATTTGCCTAAATCTGCACAAACATAAAACTATATTTTTTATAGGGGGGTCACGTGACAAGAGTGATGCGAGACACATTAGGTGTGTTCGACTTCATGCGGCGCCGCACAGACCTATCGGCGAGAGTAGCCGCTTGCAGTCGGGGGCGGAATTGAAAGCGGAGACATGCTATATTTGTCAAATGCACGGATGTTTTAGAAATGTTTTCATGAACAACAGAAACACTTTTTATATAAAGCTTAATACAGGGCCATCTGTTCAAGAATAAAGTTCAACATATACATATACTATTTAAATACCAATAACCGTTTATCAGTGTTTTTTATTTTATTTTATTTTTTTATTAAATGTGACTCAATATAACATTGTGAATATACAGTAAAAAAAAGCTTTTTCTGTTCTAAAAACAGATTTGTGGGCAGTATTTTTTTATTATTATTATGCAAAAATTATACAAAGGTTTGTAGAAGCATATACAACTCACAACAAATAAACATTCATGAGAATATGTAAAGTGAAACAATTCATGCCAGGGGTAAAATTACAACCACTTAAAGTAACAAAAAGCTTAATAGGTCTTTCTTGCTTTTTTGTTCTTAATTTTATCTAATGTAGTACCATTTGTTTAATCTCGTTTTATAAAATGTTCAAAGTTTGGCTTAGCTTCCATTTTTTCACGATTGTGATATTTTCCTAGTAAAATAATATTTGTGAGCTGTATTGGAATTGAAGTTGTTAGAAACACACGTCATTGTTGTCATGTGGTGAATTTGGCCAATTGTGAAACAGCTGTGTCGTCATCAGCGCTCCTGCAGTCGCTCTGGAGAAACTGCAGTGGCTGAGTGAGCCGGCTGCTCTCGAAACGCTATCCCGGTACTTTGATGCCACACGTGACAGTGACGGTTCAAGTCGGACAAATTTTCTAACCGGCATGCACTGCTTCAAGTCAGCCGCCGATCGGTTTTCATGGCATAGCATGAAGTCGAACACACCTTATGATCCAAAAGCGCAACTTTTGTTAATTGTCTTAATTGTTGCTGTTTTCATTAAAATAAAAAATAAAACAATGAACCACAACGCATTTGTTTTAAAAGAGAGAAAATACCTTATACAACGCAAGTAGTCTATATCCGTCTAATTCATTTTGTTAAAAGTTAGATGTTTATAGGCCTATATGCGAATTTGCCATTGTACTATTTTATGGCTGATGTGTTTTAATTAATACGCTAATAATGAACCACAAACTACGATCGTTTTAAAGAAAGGCGAAATCCAAGGACCGTTTATTTATTTGTGTTACAATGCGGGCAAAACATATTTTCCGTATATTGTTAATAAAATTTCAAAGTTTAATAAGTGAATTTGTCATTGTACTGTTTTATTGTTAAGCCTTTATTATTATTATTATTATTATTATTATTATTATTAATAATAATAATAATAATTATGAGCCAAATTGTAAGCATCCTTTTGAAGTGAGGAGACAATCCAAAAACCTTTATTTAGCCTTTTTCTTACAATGCGGTTATGTCTTATTCATTCAGTTAATAAAAGTTTTATGTTTAATACTTTGTCATTGTATTGCTGATGTTGTGTGTGGGATTTTTTTTTTTTTTTTTTTCATTAAGAGTAGCCTAATACTGAATCAACCTTAAGCATTAATTTTGTTCCAAGAATAGGCAGTGAGGACCATCTCGCAGTGAGGGGACTTTCTCTGCTGTATGGCTGCAGAAATAATCGTTAATTCTTGATTTGGGCACGGCACAGGCATGTTACAGGTAATAATATGATCAAAAAGTGATGACAACAAACGACCTCCTAAGTCAGTTAAAGTTGAAACGGCTTTCACAATCAATTTGATTAAACTTAATTCATGTTTTACTGTTGCTTATTGTCATTGTAGGCTTAGGCTTCTTTTTTCTATTAATTTTAATGAATATACAAATTAATAAAATGAGTTTTATTTATTTTCTAATACAAAATTGTCATTTATTTATTTTTAACACCGCACCCCCAGCACCCCTACTTCCCGCGGTAATGTGCACAAAAAATATACAAGGTATGATAAATGTAAAAAATGCATGCCTAATTAGCTTAGTGAACATTCATAATACAAAGGGACAGTTAATAGCCTACATATTGTCATATTGTATGTCTGTTTATGTGCATCAAATCTGAGCTAGACAGAATATACAGGTAGGCCTATCAAAAAATTAGAATATTGTGAAAAAGTTCATTGTTTGGTAACTTATTTCAAAAAGCGAAACTTTCATATATTCTAGATTCATTTCATGTAAAGTAAAACATTTCATTTTTTTTTTTTTAATTTGATGATTAGAGTTTATGAGTTTCATGAAAGTCAAAAATCCAGTATCTCAAAATATTAGAATATTTCCTAAGCTCAACCAAAAAAAGGATTTGCAAAACAGAAATGTTCAAGTTATGTAAAGTTATGTTTAAAAGTATGTTCATTCATGCACTCAATACTTGGTCGGGGCTCTTTAGCTCAAACTCCAGCATCAGTGAGGTGTGGCATGGAAGCGATCAGCCTGTGGCACTGCTGAGGCATTACTGAGTCTTCAGCTCGTCTGTATTGTTGGATCGACTGTTTCTCATCTTTCTCTTGAAAATATCTCATAGATTCTATATGGGCTTCAGGTCAGGCATGTTGGCTGGCCAATCAAGCACAGTAATATCATGGTCAGCAAACCACTTGGAAGTGGTTTTGGCAGTGTGGACAGGTGCTAGAGTCCTGCTGGAAAAGGAAATCAGTATCTCAAAGCTTGTCAGCAGATGGAAGCATAAAGTGCACCAAAATCTCCTGATAGACGGCTGCATTGACTTTGGACTTGATAAAACACAATGGACCAACACCAGCAGACGTCACGGCATCCAAATCATCACTGACTTCGGAAACTTCACACTGGACTGGATTCTGTGCCTCTCCAGTCTTCCTCCAGACCTTGATTTCCAAATTAAATGCAAAATTTACCTTTATCTGAAAAGGACTTTGGACAACTGAGCAACAGTCCATCTCTTTTTCTCCTTAGCCCAGGTAAGATGCTTCTGACGTTGTTTCTGTTTCAGAAACATGACTCTTGATGCACTGACTCCAGCTTCAGTCCACTCCTTGTGAAGCTCTCCCAAGTGTTTGAATCAGCTTTGCTTGACAGTATTCTCAAGCTTGTGGCCATCCCTGTTGCTTGTGCACCTTTTCCTATCCAATTTCTTCCTTCCAGTCAACTTTGAATTTAATATGCTTTGATACAGCACTCTGTGAACAGCCACCCCTTTCAGTAATGACCCTCTGTGACTTACCCTCTTTGTGGAGGGCATCAATGTTCGTCTTCTGGACCATTGCCAAGTCAGCAGTCTTCCCCATTATTGTGGTTTCAGAGAACAAGAGATACCCGGAATATATACTGTAGGGATGGTAATTAATTGAAACTCAAATGTAAATATTCTAATATTTTGAGATACTGGATTTTTGACTTCATGAGCTGTAAGCTCCAATCATCAAAACTAAAACAAAAAAAACTTTTGAAAGGTTTTACTTTACATGTAATGAACCTAAAATATATGAAAGTTTCACTTTTTGAAATAAGTTACAAGAAAAAAAATGAAAAATTAACTTTTTCACGATATTCAAATTTTTTGAGATGCACCTGTACGGTTTTGAGCAGCAAATAAAAATCATTCAGTGTGTCCAAATATGATGAAGTGGATTAGTATTAACAGGGCATGTACTATAAAAACCTGTCCAAGGTTAAATTCCAAAGCAATTCAACAAGCAAAATAAATAAAGACAAATGCAAGTCATTTGCATAACAGACTATACAAACACAAAAGATTGTTCCCTTTAACTAGTCAGGTTCATATAGGGAGCATGTGTTTGTTCAGGCATTAAACAGACTCTTAAAGGGTAGTTTTTCATGTTGAAGGACAAACTGAAATTCGGGACCCATCAAAATCAAAGTTTCCTGGCGTAAGAAAAACCAAAAGACATACAACTCAAGAGATTGGCTCTTTGAACTCTGAAAAGAGAATGAAAAGAAATAAAATCCCAAAAGAACAAAGGGAAGCATTTCCTCCAACTTTGCCTTTCCACGCTTTTGTTTTTCAGAAACACACAATCCAGCTCTCTCGATTAAGCCACGCTCATTCCTTCAAAAGCGCAACACACATAACAAGCCAACAAAACACACAAAAACTCTTCACACCCTCCATATCCTCCCCAGGAATCTGAGTTTTTTTATAGCTTCTAATTAACCTGAAACACCTGCCTCCACTAATTAGCTCAACCCACATCATTAGCCCATTAGAGAGAGCTGTACCTCCAAACATCACCAGAAGAGGGAGACAGAGACTCTACAGATACTGAGTTCTGCAGAAATCCACTGCACCAGATGTGGAGAAATAGACTGATATATTTTTGAGTGTGACCCATAATGACTAATCTTGCTGAAAAAAATAAAATAAAATAAAAATGCCAGATTTGATGAGTTTCTGCTCCTCAGTGGGCATTGATCTCAAGGTGAACATATTAAAATTGTCTATTATAGTTTTTAAATATCTCAACCCTGTTTATTAAATGTTATCATTTTGAAGAGATGGCAGTAGATGTTTAGCCTGAGCACAGGACCATAGCAGGTTCAGAAGAGATAGAAATGACTTCTGCAGGAGCCTAAAGAGCAGCAGGGGAATGTATGAAACTACAAAAGAACAGTGCAATATACAGTTGAAGTCAAAATACACCTTGCAGAATCTGCAAAATGTTAATTATTTTACCAAATAAGAGGGAGCATACAAAATGCATGTTATTGTTTATTTGGTACTGACCTGAATAAGATATTTCACAAAATACATTTACATATTAGTCCACAAGAGAAAATAATAGTTGAATTTATAAAAGTTCAAAAGTTTATACACTTGATTTAACTTTTTTTGTTTGTTTGTTTGTTTGTTTGTTTAGTGATATTTGTTCATGAGTCCATTGTTTGTCCTGAACAGTTAAATTGCCCACTTTCTTCAGAAAAATCCTTCAGGTCCCACAAATTCTGTGGTTTTTCAGCATTTTTGTGAATTTGAACCCTTTCCAGCAATGACTGCATAATTTTGAGATCCTTCTTTTCACACTAAGGACAACTGAGGGACTCATATGCAACTATTACAGAAGGTAACATTCACTGATGCTCCAGAAGGAGAAACACTGCATTAAGAGCTGGGGGGCTCTTGATGCATTCCTTCACTTACATGTTTCCCAGAAGACAAAATAAGTGAAATTTATCCTGATCTTCAAATTCAAAAAGTTTTCAGCCCCTGGCTCTTAATGCATTGTGTTTCTTTCTGGAGCATCAGTAAGCGTTTGAACCTCCTGTAATAGTTGCATATAAATCCCTCAGTTGTCAAATCAGAAGTCAAATCAACCAATTAATCAATACTTCATCATAACATCTCTATATGTGATTGTACCATCGGTAAATCTCCGATATGATCCTGTCTCACTCCGTTTCTTCTCAGCCTGAGCCAGGTCGTGTTTTGCAGACACAAATGGAGAGCAGGCCTCTTCCAGAAATTCTTCTTTATCTTTTCTCCTCTCTCTTTGGCTCCTTTCTCCCTCCATTAATCTCAGCAGCAGCAGCCCCAGCAGGCACCTCATCTAGTCGATGAGGATGCTGGTCCTCTGCCGTGTTGGAGGTGTATTTGAGTAGCACACAAAGCTCGTGTACAGACTCCACATCAGTCACTGTTTGTGGTCCTGAATTTAACCTTCCCATGATAAGACCGTTCCTCACTCGCTTATGATCGTTCTAAATAGAACTGTAATATAACAAAGGCACGCACAGAGGTGCAGAATTTCCTAAGAAAATAAAAGTAATGTGGTCCTGTTTAATAGCAGAATTCCTTATAAGTTATATATTTTGCTGTATTGTGTATATTGGCTATAGGCTGCTTAAAGTTTTTGACACATTAAAGCGATAAAGAAACAAACATGAATGGGAAAGTCCAGTGTGGAAACTGACCAGGTTATTGCTCTGTTGCAGGATAGTGTGTGAGAGATATATTCACATTATGATGAAGTTTTAAATTGCCAATATGGTTTCTTAACTGTGACCGGCTCTGTGCCTGCATGGCACTCGGTTTGCCGAGGTGCAACATAATTTACAGGACCTATTCAGTCTAATGAACTAAATAACAGACTAGGTAAAAATCACATTTTATACTAAACCAACTTTCGTGTTGGTTTTCCTTTATTAAACTATGCAAATATTAAATGTGTTTTACTGGATTCAGAGCATCTTTAACTGTATTCAACAACTTTTCAGGAGGTTCACATCCAAGTAATTACTGAGAGCAGAACTACGAGTATGCACCTTATTTTGAGATTCAGATTCACTATAGCCACTATTGGTAGTAAGAAGAATGACGAAGTACAGTAAACGATAAAACTATCTGGCTGTCTTATTATTTATGACAATAGTAAATCTGTACAGGTAAAAATAACTTTAAGAAAATTAAGAGCCATTATCTATATTCTGAAGAGGGGTTTGTCCATGCCTGATTTTATACATTTTATTCCTAAAAAATTGTGAAAATGTAGGCTATTATTATTTATTTATTTATTTTTTTTTTCCTAGCTGCATTTTTAAAAAAAATTGCATTTCAAAAATGTTTGCAATTTTTAATGTGATCATTTAACTGGGGAAGCATGGTGATATCTTTTTTAACCCTATTCTGTCTCACCTTATAAAGTGACATTGACTACACCACACATGTGAGATGATTCTTGGACGTGTTTAGACATCACAAATGTATGAATTGTGTATTTTAAAAATGATTTATAAAATGTTTTAATAGACAAGGAAACACACAAAATCAGATGGCACCAAACACACAGAAAATGTCAATAACAATATATGAAATTATAAGAAAAGTATATAAACTGTATAACTATTTCATGCAGACAATTTTATTGGCTTTTTACAATGTGCAATTAAAACTAATACAATTAAATTTAATATTAAAGATAAAATTTTACATTTATGACAACTAACAAAATTGCATTTACTGTATGTAACCCTAAAAATTAAGCATAATCTGGATTTAAAAGAAAGCTTGAGAAGAAACATTGAAGAATATTTCAAATCTTTTTAAAGTGTTGATTGGTCATGAACTCATTCTGCTTTTCATTTACCATTATTGACTTTCAATTTCTCCCAAGTTCATTTAGAGAGTGCAGAAGTAACACCTCTTGTTATGAACTCAAAACCTTGGGTGTTTTTTTCACAGAGCTGTAGATCACATCACCATCTGAATTCACTGAAGATGAAGGCTGTGAATAAACAAGATCAGCTCTGAGAATTTCCTTTCTGCATCACAACCCTTAGTGTGTCATTTCAGTGCAACATGTTACATGATGGAAATGCAGCCAAAACTGCTGTGACACAACACTTTTATGAAAAATCTCAATGTAGAACATTGAGGGGAGACACTTACTGTTTTACGAAAGGTAATCCCAGAACTGCAAATCACAGAACTATCATCCACTGCGGCAGGAGACTGTGAATAAACACACATGACGATCATTCATTTGGAATCAGTTTCTCAGTAAATGTCTACAGACAGTTACACACATGTGGACTGACGACTTACTGTAGCATCTGCTGGACTGATGGATGTCATTTGGTTTTCACAGGACATCTGCATCAAACACAAACACAGATTTAGATGCCTGATGGGTTTTGGATGAATGTGTTCTTTTCTAAAGATTTGCTGAAATGCATTAATGTGTTAATTACATTCTAAAATACTTACTGTGGTGCTGTTAAAATGTTCTTCTTCTCTATTTTGACCCCTGTCTGTCAGAGTGAGATATGAAGATTAAATCCCATAATATTTTCCATGTACACTCTAAAGAATCTTTGACATCGATGGAATCTTTCCATTCCACAAAAGTTTGTCATTGAATGATCTACAGTTTTTTTAAAATGTTCTTCACACTAAGGAAAAAAATGGTTCTTTTAGAACGGTTCACTGATAGGCTATATGTGGAACTAAAATTAAACTTGACAGGGGTTTATGAATGAAATACACAAATAGTATAAAATACTATTTATTTTATACTGTTTATTTTATAGCCGATTTCCTATATGAATGAAATAATGATATAATTTCAACTCAAATCTATATGTTATTATATGCCCATTTATTGATTTATTTGTTAAAGGAACACTCCACTTTTTTTGGAAATAGGCTCATTCTCCAACTCCCCCAGAGTTAATAAGTTGAGTTTTACCGTTTTTGAATCCATTCAGCCGATCTCCGGGTCTGGCGAGAGCACTTTTAGCATAGCTTAGCATAGATCATTGAATCCTATTAGACCAGTAGCATCGCGTTCAAAAACGATCAAAGAGTTTCGATCGTTTTCCTATTTAAAACTTGACTCTTCTGTAGTTATATCGTGTACTAAGACCGGAAGAAAATGAAAAGTTGCGAGGCTGATATGATTAGGAACTATACTCTCATTCCGGCGTAATAATCAACTTTGCTGCCGTAACATGGCCGCAGCAGGCGCAGTGATATTACGCAGCGCCTGAAAGTAGTCCCCAGCTAGGTAACTAGTTATAATATAGCTGGGGACTACTTTCAGGCACTGCGTAATATCACTACGCCTGCTGCGGCCATGATACGGCAGCAAAGTTCCTTGATTATTACGCTGGAATGAGAGTATAGTTCCTAATCATATCAGCCTAGAAAATCGCAACTTTTCATTTTCTGCCGGTCTTAGTACACGATATAACTACAGAAGAGTCAAGTTTTCAATGATCTATGCTAAGCTATGCTAAAAGTGCTATCGCCAGATCCGGAGATCGGCTGAATGGATTCAAAAACGGTAAAACTCAACTTATTAACTCTGTGGGAGTTGGAGAATGAGCCTATTTCCAAAAAAGTGGAGTGTTCCTTTAAGCAGCCGGAAATGAAGCACTATAATGCAATTTCAGTCATTCAGAAGTATGAAAAAACTCACCAGGCTTTTTTCTCATTCTCCAAGTTACTATGGCAACAAGAGTAACAATCAGTAACAGCACAAGCATCAGTAGAAGAAACATGACCAGAACCACATCACGCCTGTAAGTGATGGAGAGACATTTGTATGTATCGCACAGAACTATTCTCGCATTTAATGCATAGCAAGTTAATCTTGTAAAGCTTTGTTTGTAATTTAGAGATATTATTTCAAGCAAATGCACACTGAAATGCCTTAAATACTTGTTTTGCTCATCCTGTATTTCAGCATTAACAGTCACTGAGGCTGCTGTTAGAGATGGATGGGTTTCAGCTCTGCAATTACAATTGACATTATATGGTCACAGTTTTAATAGTTTAAACTGTTTTCGAATGTAACAGTTTGGTAATACAAATACTATGATGAACGACTATGAATAACGTTGTTCACACTGTTCACACTTACTTGTGTGTGTCTGGTCTCAAATCAGTAGCCATAGCTGCCAGCCGAAAACAGAAAAGGGGAAACAAGTTTAAAGGTTAGAACATAATGCTATTACTAATGATAGAAGCTGTTTGTTATGGAAGCACATTTCCAAGAAAAAACATTCTTTGGTAATTCATAATTATGATGTAAAAATAAATTTTGTATCTAATAATTATGATTCAAAAGTTTTCTTTGGAATAATTCAGTTGAACTGTTCCTTACTGCTTATTATTGTATTCACACGTGTAGGATTCCTGTTGGCAGATGGTTGTGTTGTGTGCCTGCAAAACATTAATATTGTACGTTACAGCCAATGACGATCACAACAATTTAAAAAGGCCATAAAATGAAGGTTTTAATTCATAAATGAACATTAAACAACAATCAATCACTATAGAGATTCACAACATATAAATTGAAAGCTTGGCTTTTTTTACAACTCCTCAAACACACACAGAAAATTGGTTCTTCAGCAGTTCTTCAGCGGTTTTGCCATACTGCCAAAGAACCAGTTAAGACCCTGTATAGTTCCTTAAAGCTTCTCTAACTTTCTCTTAGTTTAGTTGGGAAAAAGATTAAAAAAGGACATTAAAATACAGTGAATTTCCTAAAGATAATGTTGTTTGCAACCTTTTTGCCCACAAGGCACCCCTATAAAGAAATATTCCAGGGCCCCCGCACAAGACTTTTTACCCTCAGTAAAACATAAAAGTTATTCAAAATTCAAACATATGGGAGTGGAGCAACATATCTAGGAAAGAATAGGGTTCCTCTTATGGTTCTACCATTAAAGATAGGAGCTAAAGCACTTCAAGTGGTTCCACCAATGATTATGAGCCAATGACCCACTTTTAGTGCAATTTAGCACCAATTTGTTCAGAGTGTTGTTGTCTGTTCGGGTCACATTAAAATATTCTGGCAAGAAAAGTAATGGATGTGATAGATTTTTTTAAATGGTCGAGTAAGTTTACACCTACATGTCTGCCTCCGAGTGAGATGGTGTATCTGCTGAAGTAGTTGTAAATGCTTGAAAGGAGAAAAGAAATGAAGGTAGTTTGAGTGCATAGAGAATGAAATCATTTTTAAGGCTAAATTAGCTTGTGATTTTACCTCTTTTGGGTTTAGTGACCATGATTTGAACAGGAACCTGCAGATCTCCTACAGAGCAGTAGTACCAGCCAGAATCAGTCAGTCTCAGTCCAGTCATCAGCACAGTGAAGGACCTTCTCCCATCATCACTGATCTGGACTGATGGATTCTGGGATGTGTTAGTCCTCCTCACTGTGTAACAGCTCTTTTTTTTATATCTGCACCACTGTTTGACTTTATTCTGATATCCAGAACTGTAGAAACACTGAACACTGATATCACCACCTTCATGTCCAGATACACTGCTGTTCACCACAGACACATCAGGAGCTGAAACAGTAAAACAACAAAATTAGTAGATTTGCTTATTATTGTTTATAAAATGCAAATATGTATATTTTCTTGTTATTGTAAAGTGTTTACTATTCAAAAGTGGTTCTATTTTTTCCGGAATCGAACAATATGATATTTATGAAAAATATCACTGATGTGCATGGAATTTTGTATTCTAGCGGCTAAACCTCTAAATAGTATTTTTTATTTTTTTAAACAATGTATTTATTACTCTTTCAGTTCATATATCACAATAGATTACACATAAAAATGTAAAGATACCTAAATCAGGTAAAGAGTGTTTCCCAGAAGATCATACCCTACTCCCTCGGAGCTTGTTGTAATAAGTTACCGACATTAAAAATTTTTGTTTTAAGAAGTTACTAAAAGGTCTCCAGAAATCTTTAAAAACATTGTTTCTTTTTGACAGTATACTCATTGATATTTTTGCAATTAAGAGCAACATAATACTCTATTTCCTCTTGCCATTGTGCAGTCGTGAATTCAAACAGTGTCTCCTACAATGGCACTGCAAAATCGCTACTTTATTCTACATTTAGTGATCAGATTAATCTAATCCAAAACAAACCGAAGCGGTCCTTTACCATTTTGCTTCAGCACTACTCAAATCATTCTTAACATCTGCTAATCAGTAACTGCATTTCTCAAAACAATTCTACAAACAGCGCCACACAATGGATTGCCAGCAAAAACCTGTAACAGGCTCAAAGATCTTAATTCATCTCTCAAAATAAAATATCAGTGCCATCAGAATAACAAGTCCTTGTGTCATTGTTCACAAACAAGACTTTATCAGAAACATGCCTACATCCTTGGCCTCTTCCACCTCTGTCACGCCGACACACATCTTTTCTTCTTCTCAGCTGATTTACCTTTTTTGTTTTCTTGTTGTTCTTCTTAAAATGATTCAGGTGACCTGTTACCACAACTTAAATGCATGGTTGCAAGTTAAATGTTCTAATTTAATAATATAATTAAACCTTTAAAGTTGTCAGTATTATTTTGATGAGTTCTGTTTACGTGATAATGTTGATCTTGACATCAATGTAATGTTAACTCAAATTTCTGCACAAATTTAATTTAATTTAAAATTAAGTTGTAATTAACTCAATAAAATGATATTGTTAACGTTGGAAATTGGGTAGTGGATTTCTAGTTCCCAGCATTCTTTGCATAGGACTAGATAAGGAGTGTAAATGTTGAAATTGATTGTTTTTTAGTGAAGGGTGTCACATTCCCTGTCCTGTCTGCCCTGTTTTGGACTTTTAAGTTGAAGTGTTTTCCGTGTTCCCTTTGTTTTTGTTTGTAATTCCTGTGTTGTAGTTACTGTTTCCTTTGTTCCCTTGCCTGCTTGTTCGTCTCTACAGTTACTCACTGGTTCCTCCCCCTTGTTTCATCCTTTATCTTGTGTATATATACCCTGTTTTCCCCTTGGTTCTTTGTCTGTTGTTGTTCTTCATGGATGTATCGTGTGCCTTGCTCCTTGCCCTGTGTCTGGATTTATTCCTGCCCTCTTTGGAATACTTCTTTGTGTTTGTGTAAATTTGATCCTCCATTCTCCTTTACACGACCACACACACGTTACAAAGGGAAAGTATTTAATTTAATGCCGTTATGTTAAAGTTTTTGTGTTGCTAACGAGTAGACCACGTGAAGGTAAACACTATATTGACTCTACAGGCAACGTCAGTAATGCCAGTAATAAGTATCTTACTTGTTCATAAAATATACGTGGTGAATAACATTTAGCATGTGCTATATATGATAGCTGTGGATGTGAACTGAAAAAGATATAAATTGGTTCCAGGCCCACAGATCCATTAGTTGGAGCAACTTAATATTTTTTAAGTAATCAACTTTAAAATATATGTTTGTTACAAGTGTTCTTCAAACTCAATGTGATTTGGTGGTTGAAGTTGTGATAATTGAAAAAAAATGATGCAATTGATTTAAAAAAAAATTTTTTTGCTAACACATATTTTTAGAGAGTATAGTAAAAGCTAACTCTATCTGAATGCCAAATGAAGCTTCATGAGATGCACCTCTGCTTTTCATTAGTCACCGCCATCTCATGTTCTCCATTTTCAGTTTTTCCTTTGACATAATTTACAACATTACTTATAGCTACATTCAGAGGGTTGGGAGGTTAGGACGATTCCAGGGGGCCTGACAATGAAGGGGTAACGCAGTACTGTGAATATGCTGTTCAGGGGGCGCAGAAACCGTAGTGGCGCCCCTGGCTACAAGCATAAACATTCATTTTTCTCAGAGAAAAGGTGCAATTCGGAAAGATATTCTTACCCGATTGTACCGTCAGATACAAATAATAACCGTCATCTAGGGTGCCACCGATCTCCACAGCACACCAGTAATATCCAGAGTCTGAGGTCTGCAGATTCTTCCATTGCACTGTAAAAATACTCTGTGCTGGATAATCAGTGAGGGAATATTTTCCTGTCTGATTTGCATATTTCAGTATACTGCAAGAGATCCAATATGACCCCTTACACCAGTATTTACGGTTTTCTTTATGTTTTTTATCATACAGACATGGAATAATGCCAGGTGATCCAGATTTCACTCCGATATTCAGTGCATTACTTCCAGCATCATCTGCAGACAAGATTAAGCGTAGGGGAAAAAAATGTAACCATGCATAAACTGCACATTATGGAAAAATAGCTATACTGAAGAATTAATAGCCTAAAGAACTCACATTAAACAATTTTAAATATTTAAGTTAAAAGACCATACAATTTAAAAATGCTAATGAGAGAGTATTATTTTATTTTTTTTACCTGAGATGCAAAGTATAATACCAGAGAGAATCAGAGGGTAAATCATGTCTATAGCGGAGTGCATGTGCATGAGAGGAGCTGGTCACTTCTCACAGTGTCTCTGTTTCCTCAAGTTTCAGAGGAAGAGCAGAAGTAGCCTATTGCCATAAACATTAGCAAGTGAGCAAAGTAGCCATGTTTGCAGTCAGCAACCTCACACTTAATGGTTTTAGCCCCTTTCTTAGTGAACCCACAAACACTGAACAAAATATTACAAAGTAGAAGCGTGAAAATGCTCAACTTAAACTGCTATGTGTAACTTTTGTGTAAGTGAAAGTTTTAATTATTGTGTTCAATCATTTTTCCAGCTGAGGTAAGGGGTTCATGGGGGTTGGTATAAAATCATTTTGAACAAGCAAATATGATTAACAAAATAACTGATGACTGTACTAAATCTAAACTATGGATTTTGAAATATGGATTTCAAAACACAGTTAATAACAGAGAAATATGGAAACATTCTATCTGAGTCTGAGATTTAAGAAAAAAACATCCACAGTCTCTTACATTTCCTCAAAAATATGAGACATCCAAATAAATAAAAATATACATACATACTTATACATAAATATACAGTACTGCTTCCTTAGTTTAAAAGTGCTGTTGCTGCACAGTTTTTTGTAATGATCGTGCTGAACTTCTGCGCAAAAAATGAAATAATCTACACAGCTGAACCACAACCACAAAAACACACGAGTACAGAAGCAACACTTGAACATTCAAATAAAGGCACAGACCTCTGCTCCACTTCTGTGGTTAAGGGTCTCCACCTTCACCACATCAGACCATCAGATCAGATCAATGAAAGTCAATCAAGGGAAATGAGGAGTCAAATTATTTTATTTTTTTCACACGTACAACTGTAATACTTTGTATTTCATTTTATATATGCTTATTTGTAATAATGCAAGAAACAGAGAAAATAACACTGCCAAAGTAAATTTAAATTATTTTTACATGGAAGGAATTAAACAGAGACTATAATACAAAATATAGAGTTGTGAACTGCTAAAAACAATCCCATTTTCTCAGAAGTCTTTTGACAGAGTAGGCTAGTTATGAACTATGCATTCATTTACAATAATCTTTTGAAATTGCAATAGTCTTGACCCTCACATCTATTCATACAGGTCCTTTTGAAAATAATATTAGGTATTTAAATATAAAATATTAGGTTCACACCCCATGAGCAAATTAATTAAAACAAGCTTAAGAAAATAAAAAAGGGTGTGATGACAGTCCTGTTGATTTGGCTTCTCTTGGTCAGTAGGTCTGTTCTTGTGTTGTTCTCACTGTTGCTGTCAGTGTGGACCCACAGTGCTGTATATTATGCTGTATATTGCTCCACCTGCTGGAGGCTTCGTCACTTCACTCCCAGGAACATTATCAATAATACTGTAGATTATGTCCTCCTTGGGATCCTGAGGAGAAAGGGATGGTAATTAAAAAAAATAAATTGGCTAATTCCAATGACCATACATCATGTTTTTCCAGACTTGTCCTGGCTGCCTAAATTGCCTAAAATTTCTGGGGTTTGTCTTTGTTTTCCTATTGTTTTCATACTTGATGAAAGTAATGACTGATAAGTAGTTTGACCAATAGCGTGCAGGCATTGTACATTAACAACCACTGGTGGCATGCACCACCAGTAAATAATGTAGAGCCCACATCAACATGAATACAAAGCCCAAACCTGGACATTTTACACAATTTAGCAATCCCGGCCAGGGGTCCGCTCTTTGTACATCGCAAACTCAATTAGCTGGATTTGACTGTTGACGATTTGGCATAATCTTGTATTGTTTGGTTCTTCGAAGCTCATCCTGGAGTTGCTGTCATAGCAACAGGTCTGTAAGCCTAAACCTGCTCGGGAACACGTTTATTTCATGTAAACAGGAATAGATCACATCTTTTTAAGGCTTAAAAAGATGCGATCTAATCTTGTTTACATGAAATAGGTAGCAGTGGCTGGGAAAGATACTTTATTACAAGAGTACCCTACTGATCCACGGACAATAATTTTAAATAATAATTAAAAAATTAATTTGAAAATAATATTAGAATGTTATTGTAGAATGAATGTAGGATGCATATTACTATAGACACAGCCAGTTTTACATATTGAAAGATGTATTTGAAATATAAAATAATAAAATAAAATAATTACTTTATTATTGTTTTGGAATCTTAAATACATGCTATACAGTTAATCTGAGTCATGCATTAATTTGAGCGGTGGCAGGTGGCAGCTATTATGGGAGTGGCTTGATGGAGCGCAGGAGAGATACAGATAACAAACCTGTATCAAAAATCTGCTTCAAAGATAAAATTAAATGAATTGCTAATTACAACATTGGGTCCCACTTTATATTAGGTGGCCTTAACTACTATGTATTTACATTTAAATTAATCATTTGGTACAATGTACTTATTGTGTACATACATGTGTTTACACTGTACTTATATATTTTTTAAATACCTATACAGTATGTAATTACATCTGTAATTAATTTCTGTAATTACATTTATAATTACACTGTTGACCCATCCCTTAGCCATTAACCCACACTTAAACCTACCCAAATCACCAAACCTGTCCCTAATCTTACCCGTATCCCACCTCAATAGCAGCAAACGTGTTTTAAAATACAATATGACCACAATAAGTACATTGTACTTATTTTTTGATGTAAGTACATAGTAGTTAAGGCCACCTAATATAAAGTGTGACCCAGCATTGAAATAAAAATGTAAAACATGTATGAATACTAGAAATTGTGAATATAAATAATAGTGAATCATGTAAAAAAAAAAGGAAAAAAAAATTATTTAAACAGTGCACATTTAATTTATCTATTATAACATTTATGTAGTTTTGTTTGCTTGGCTGTTTCCTTATAAAGGTCCAGGAAATTGTCTAGTTTGTCGTCAGGTGTCTTTTTTTAATTCTACGATGTCATTACGTTGTTGTCTTGTCGCCAGCCAATTGCTGCATTGCTGATCGTGGTTACGAGTATCAATATATCTGGCCTTTTCGCGAACACAAGAATGCACAGTAATCTCAGACAACTTAATTCAGATATTTTAATCAAATCTGCAAATTCGTTTTAAAAACAAAATAGCCAGAGATCAGTTATCAAGATTAAAAGATCTAGCATCTTTCAAATAATCTCAGTCAGATGTATTAAGCGAGGTATGAAGAACGCACCCCAGACACGCCTAAGAACCTGGACATATGGTCACCTAAAATAGTTATAGTAATGTCTGGTCTACTTACATGTGGGATTTCATCATTTATAGTGCTGTATTTCACAGGATCTTCAGGTTGAGAGTAGATCTGCATTTCATACAAACACACAAAAAACAATTAACATCAAGAAACCAAAATGACTGTAGGCTACATGTCCTGGAAATATGTGAGTGGTGTATGCTAATAGTGTTGCATGCATGTCAGAAATATTGTATGAAATATGTCCAATAAATTCAATTAGCAGTTTGTTGGTCATAACTTTGTATTTATATTTCTGACATGATGCAGCACACATCAAAGGGTTATTTCCTATGCAACAAGCCTGTGTAAAAACGAACATCTCATTAAGAGAAAATGCCTCTGATGAGCTGGTTCTTTTAATAGATCGTTCTTACTATCTCTGTTTTAAATCAGTCCAACAAATGAAGCGGATAGAATAAACATAGACTATGACTCACTTTCTAAACTACCTGTTTCTCGGTCAACACAATGTAAAAGCTACGAGAAGAAATGCTTTTCTCATATTTGACTCTAAAACAATCTCTAGATTGATTAGAATGAAAAGGCTGTGTTATCAAGGGAGACAAAGAGTCTTGTATACTAAAAATTAACCGGTAGAGCACATAACATAGGGGTTAAAGACACACCTTAAGGAAAAATGTCCATTTCAAATGTGCATTTTACCCCAGTGTGCCTTTAGCCCTGTTGAACCCTATATTATCATCATACAAACATTTTCATAACTTGCTTCTTATGAAGGACTTACCATGTCCGTGGTTCTGCTGCCGTTTCTCCCTCTGATTTGATGTTTATCCTGTTCTTCATTTTAAAAAGGGGAAACAGTAATATCTGACATTAACTGCATATAGATAGAATCTGTGCTGTCAAAATAAATGTCAAAATAGCAGGGCATGATATAGAAATGTAGTGCAGCTCAAACTGACTGGGTCTCCGTCTCCATCTCCAGGTGAAAACACCGACCAGAGTCAATAACAGCAGAAGTGTTGCTAAAGCTGGAAGCCACACAGTCAGGAGTTCATTACTGCTGGCAAAGATGGGCACAAATACACAAAATGCATTTGAAATTGGCCATCCAGTGAAGTAACATGGCCTGTTTACACCAAGAATTATAATTATAAAGATAACTAATAAGTATACAATGCAGTTGTGTCATCTGTCACTTTAAATGCTCAAGCTCTTTAAAGCAAAAATGATTCCAACTGGCTGTCAATGTTTTCATCTTTTGTGCTGTTATGGTTATGGTGTGCTATCTGCTATTCACTTTAGGATGTGAAAGTGAAGTCAGTGACACGTGGCCAAGTATGGTTACCCATACTCGGAATAACCCATGCTCTGCATTTAACCCATCCAACCACACACACACCGTGCTCATAGACACCTCAGTCGTAGTATTGAAGGTGGAAGAGTGCGAGACCTGAGAACTTTACCAGACCTGAGACTCAAACTTGCAACCTTTGGGATACGAGTCCAACTGTCTAACCATTAGGCCACGACTTCCCTGTGTACTGAGGTGAGGCGAGGCGAGGCGAGGCAATTTATATAGCACATTTCATACACAGTGGTAATTCAAGGTGCTTTACATAAAAGGAAGTCAAATAGTCATTAAAAAATAATAATCACAACAATAAAAACAAGGAATTTAAAAACCAACATTCTCAAGTTTTGTTCAATCTCTTCCACACTAAGTGGAAAAACCTTCCAAAACACCTAACTATTCCACTACTTCACCCCCTACTTACTTTGACCATATTACAGCAAACAAATTGAACTCCTACTTTAACCAACACACTTGTCTTTCTTTGCCCACATTCTCTTTACCATCACAGTACTTAATTCAGCCTTGTGTTTAAACTTTTAAAATGATATGATTGATTTAAGAAATTAAAAATAATAATAAATCACAATAATAAAAACAAAGTGATTTAAAAATTGATTTTAAAAGAATTTAAAACATTTAAGAATAGAAAGTGATTATACATAGTGCAATCGGTTCGGAAGTAGCACAGTGCTCATTCAACAAATGCACAGCTAAACAGATGAGTTTTGAGTCTGGATTTAAAAGTGGCTAATGTTTTAGCACATCTGATCTCTTCTGGAAGCTGGTTCCAACTGCGGGCGGCATAATAGCTAAAAGCAGACTCCCCTTGTTTTGTGTGAACCCTTGGTATTTCTAACTGACTCGATCCTAATGATCTGAGTGGTCTGTTAGGTTTATATTCAGTGAGCATATCTCCAATGTATTTGGGTCCTAGGCCATTTAGAGATTTATAAACGATTAAAAGTACTTTAAAATCAATCCTAAATGTAACTGGGAGCCAGTGTAAGGACCTGAGGACTGGTGTGATATGCTCAGATTTTCTGGTTCTAGTCAGAATCCTGGCAGCAGCGTTCTGGATGAGCTGCAGCTGTCTAATGGTCTTCTTCGGAAGGCCGGTGAGGAGACCATTACAATAATCCACCCTGCTGGTGATGAAGGCATGAACAAGTTTCTCCAAGTCTTGACTGGAAACAAAACATCTAATTCTTGCAATGTTTTTGAGATGATAGTAAGCTGATTTAGTTACTGCTTTGACATGGCTACTAAAATTAAGGTCTGACTCCAGAAACACCCCAAGATTTTTGACTTGGTTTTTAGTTGATTGACCCCTAGAGTCAAGGTATGCATTCACCTTGATAACTTCATCTTTGTTTCCAAATGCAATAACTTCAGTTTTCTCCTTGTTTAACTGAAGAAAGTTCTGGGACATCCAACAGTTTATTTCATCAGTGCATTGGCAGAGGGAGTCAATGGGGCTGTAGTCATTTGGAGATAAGGCTAGGTAAATCTGCGTATCATCAGCATAGCTGTGATAGGCAATTTGGTTCTTTCTCATTATTTGACTTAGTGGGAGCATATACAGGCTAAACAAGAGTGGTGCAAGAATTGAGCCTTGTGGGACTCCGCATGTCATGGACGTCCACTTAGACTTATGCTCTCCTATACTCACATAATAACCTCTCCCTTCTAAGTATGACCTGAACCATTCGAGTACCATCCCAGAAAGCCCGACCCAGTTTTCCAGTCTCTCTAGAAGTATGTTATGATCAACAGTGTCAAACGCAGCACTAAGATCTACTAGTACCAGAACTGAGATTTTGCCTGAATCAGAATTGAAGCGAATATCATTTATTATCTTAATGAGTGCTGTCTCTGTGCTATGATGCGCTCGGAAACCAGACTGAAAATTGTCCAGGTGTCCATTTGAGTTTAAGTAGTTGTTCAGCTGATTAAAAACTACCTTTTCAATAATCTTACCTATGAACGGAAGATTTGATATTGGTCTATAGTTGTTCAGCATTGTGTTATCAAGATTGCGCTTTTTCAGAAGAGGCTTAACAACTGCAGTTTTCAGGGAGTTTGGAAAAGTCCCAGAATGAAGTGAAGCATTCACCACTTCAAAGAGATCTGCTTCTAAACAGTGAAGCACACTTTTGAGAAAAGATGTGGGAAGTGTGTCAAGATAGCAGGTTGATGATTTAAGGTGCTGTACTATTTCTTTCAAAATGTTGCAATCAATTTCTTCAAAAACAGACATAGTCACTTCTTTTTGAAATTGCGGTCAAATCTGTGTGACCTGTGCAAAAGTAGATATGCCAATCTCCTTTCTGATATTATTGATCTTCTCAGAAAAGAAGGAAGCAAACTCATTGCATTTACTGTCGGAGAGCATTTCACTGGGAATCTGACTTGGGGGGTTTGTCAGTCTCTCCACAGTAGCAAAAAGAGTGCGAGAGTTGTTTAAGTTACTGTTTATAAGGTTTGAGAAGAAGGCCTGTCTAGCTGTGGCTAGTTCCACATTGAAAGCATGAAGGCTGTCTTTATAGATGCTATAGTGAATTTCAAGTTTTGTCTTCCGCCACATCCGCTCAGCTTTTCTGCATTGTCTTTTCATACTCTGAACTGCTGTTGATTTTCTCCATGGTGATTTTTGAGCAATATCATCAATAACATTCTTAACTTTTGAGTTAAAAGAATCCAGGAGAAGATCAACAGAGTCTGCAGAAATGCTTGGTGTTAAAGATATAGCCTTCATAAATAGCGCACTAGTGTTCTCATTAATGCATCTCTTTCTGACAGAGACAGATCTAGATTCAGTGGTAACAGAGATCAATATATCAAAGAAAATACAGAAGTGATCAGATAGTGCAACATCCTTAACAACAATGGATGAAATGTTTAGCCCTCTACTGATGAGTAAATCTAGAGTGTGTCCACGATTGTGTGTGGGTCCATGCACATGCTGGGTCAGATCAAAAGTGTGTAGGACAGTTATTATTTATTTTGCAGTTTTGATTTCTGCATTATCTATGTGAATATTAAAATCCCCTGCAATAGTAAAACAGTCAAACTCTGAGGAAATCATTGATAACAGTTCTGTGAACTCTTCAACAAAGTCTGGAGAGTATCTTGGAGGCCTGTAAATAACGATAAACACAATGCGTGGAGCACCTTTCAGCACAATACCTAGATATTTAAAGGACAAATACTGACCAAATGACACTTGCTTGCTTGATAAACATCTTTAAATAGAGCAGCTACACCTCCACCTCTCTTAACAGTCCTGCAGACACTTGTAAAGTTAAAGTTAGGAAGGGCTGTTTCATTGAGGACTGTTGCACTGCAGCTGTCTTCAAGCCATGTTTCATTTAGAAACATAAAATCCAGGTTGTTTGTGGTTATAAGATCATTGATCAGAAATGATTTATTTTTTAGTGAACGAATGTTTAAAAATGCTAACTTGATGGAATTACATTTTGTCTTCACAGCAATCTCAGATTGACGCATTATAGGCCGCAGATTAGATGGGTCAGCCATCTAGGGGATCTGGTCCACGCTTGAGCACGAATGACCCCCAAAGTCCAGTTCATTTCACAAGTGTGACTGCTCTGACTGAAGTGTGACTTCGTTTAACCATGCCCTGGCCCGCTTGAAGAGGTGGCTTGGGTGTGGTACGCATGTAGTGTGATCGCTAACCGCGCCGGAGAATGGAACAGTTAATTTACTATTTTTGTATGAGCTATTGTTATCATTATGACGGCAAAAATCTTTATTACTACTTGGATATTACACTTTTCAATTAATTTAATTTTGAGTGCATTTAGATTTATAATGGGTCTGGTTCTCATCTTATTGATGAACAGGTAATATAGTAATGTAGTTGCCTCTGTAATAATCCTGTGATATCTGTCTGTTAGCGAAAGGAAAATCACACTTGGGCTTTAAGGCAACTGTGACTAGTATACCCTTTTTATTATCAGAATTGTAGTTCTTTCCGACAGCAAAGCACTTGAATGCGACATGCTTATAATCAGGACTTCTGAAATTGGAAATAGGAAATTTTGATAGCACACGAAGGCAGTATTATTCCTTATTTCCTTACAGGAATCCTGAAAATTTCATTACCCAATTCTAGATGGAGTCATACAGCAGCAGCTCACATGTATGAAAGTGGCATGTCTGAACTAGTTGATACAGGAAATCAGCAGTCTAATAAAGAGGTTGATTGGCAAAAAGTATTTTATGTATTTTGAAAATACAAAAATACTAAGATTAAGTGTATTTAAATACAAAATACATTAGATTTTTTTCAAAGGTATTTAAATACAAAATACAAAACAGTATTTTGTATTTGAAATACGTATTTTAAATACATGTATTTGAAATACTGCCCATCCCTGACTGTTGGATATTAGGAAACATTTTAAACTCTTTATATTCAAAGAGCTCCAAAAAATGAAACTTAACCCTTTGAAATAATCAACAATTTTTTTTTTTTAATTCTTTGGAAAAGTGTGTGAAAAATTATTCACAAAAATATTTCTACAGTCATAAAATCGTTTTATATATCTTAGCCCAGCTATTTTAAACTGTTTGATCACATTCTAGGGTTACTATTATGCATTAAAAAAAACCTTATGCAACATTGATAGGAACACTAAAATAAAAGACAAAAAAATTAAACCATCAGAGCCTTTCAAAATTGTTACTTTTTTGTAAAATATAACATCAAATTTTTATATTAGTGCTACCAGTATTACAACATCAATATTGTAAAATTTTTGTAACATTTGAATTTTTAATTTAGTGCAATATTTTGTCATTGCAACATTTTAATGCAATTTTCACTAACAACTGCCATTGGATTTATATTGTAAACCTAAGTTCACCGTTATCCCGCTATTGTGACCATCAACATGTTTACTCATTCTATGACCACACTCAAAAAAACTGAATATATTTGAATTCATATATTAATTCTAGACACTTTGAAGATAATGTGTACCAAAAATCTTTGTCATATCTTTATGTTAACATACTTTACTAGCCTTTCGTTTTGGAGCTTCATCTTCTCAAGGTGCAAACAGAAAATAAACTGCTCTGGTGTTGTGACAATTTGCACCACCCATGTGAAACTGTACATATTTAATTGAGACCCTTTATTTTTTCCATATTTGCAGGAAGTGCACTAAAACATCTGAAAAACTTTTTCATGGTCACTATTGTGACCGGTGGGATTAAAAATTATTAGGAAAAGTACGTATCACATTTAGAAGCATGTTTAGCACCGTTTTTTTGCCCGAGGTTATGAAACAGAGAATTGTTTAAGCAGTGGTTTCAGCATTTGAGAAGAAAATATCGAATGTTGACAGAAAACACATCAATTGGAGTAAAGACAACCATACCTTTATAATCCACCGAAAATACCATACAAGAAAAACTCGACTATGCCTGTAGGCCTATAAACATGTGGCGTGCTACGTTCATCCAAACAATGCCACCACAAATATACAAATTAGAACGCTAATCCGGGGTTAGAAATCATACTGTGTAAAATGTCTGTTTATGAATACCCAGGATTAATCACGAGTAAATTATAAGCAGTGTGTTACAAGACAACCCATGATTCAGTTTATCCAGGGTTTAAAGACTCATGATTATTCATTTCAAGCATGAAAAGCCCTTCTGTTAAATGTACTTCAGAGGTTTTAGAATTAGATTAAGCCTTAATGATTTTGTTTTAAACAATGCATATGTAGTAACCTACTTTTGTGACTCCTCTGCGTCTTTTTTTTCATTATGTTTCTTGAGAATCACCGTTTCATTTCTGCAAAGACAAAAAGGAGGAGAAAGGGAAGAATAGCACCATCATCTGAGTCATTTGAATAAATAAAACAGAATAGAATATCACCAGAGCCACGAGGAAATGACTGTTAGTCATGAAATAAACCAGAGACAAATATAGAATAATTCCACAAAGATGAATATAAAGGAAAGCCATTTACAGAGAACAGATTAAATACTAACACTTCGTCACTGACAGTGCCTGCGGACAAAAAAAAAAAAAAAAAAGAAAGTTTAGTTGTGTTTTATTTCATATGTAGTAGGCTTATCAAAACATTTATGATTTATTGAAACATTTGTACCTGGTTCTGCCTCAGTTACAGTGAGTTGAACAGGATTCAGCACCTCTCCTACAGAGCAGTAGTACCAGCCAGAATCAGTCAGTCTCAGTCCAGTCATCAGCACAGTGAAGGATCTTCTCCCATCATCATCACTGATCTGGACTGATGAATTCTGGGATGTGTTAGTCCTCCCTACTGTGTAACAGCTCTGATCTTTATATCTGCACCACTGTTTGACTTTATTCTTATATCCAGAACTGTAGAGACACTGAACACTTATATTACCACCTTCATGTCCAGATACACTGCGGCTGCTCACCACAGACACATCAGGAGCTACACACACACAGTTATTTGAGATTATAAAATACATGAGGAATAAGAGAGAGTTTAAAACGAAGAGAACTGAACATTAGAATGAGATTAAAACAATTGCAAAATGTCTTACCAGACTGAATCTTGAGATGCGGCTTATATATTATATTTATCGCTGGCTGTTCTCCAGTCTCCACAACACAATAATAATATCCAGTCTGTTTGTTCTGCAGGTTTCTCATAGTCACAGTAAACAGACTCTGAACAGGATGATCAATTACTGACAGATTCTCCTCTGTTCCGTTTGTGTATGTTTTAGATTTATCAATCTCTGAGAACCAGTATTTCTTCTGCTGTGTGTATTTCTCGTCATAATGACACGGGATGGTGACAGATCCTCCAGGCTGAACAGTTAATATATAGTTTAACCAACCGCTGTAGCATTCAACACCTAAACAAACAACACACCAACCATTATGTCCAACAATAAGCTACTACTTAATTTGTTCTATCTTCGAATAAAACACATTAAAAACAACATGTACAGCTGAGCATAAAACCTGTCATTGGAAAATGCTAACTATTAGAAATGAACACAGCAATACATGTACTGTACTCTCACCTAAAATGAGGGAAAACCCAATTGAAATGTAGAATGTGTTTGTCGTTACATATGCGTTCATTGTGTTTCTCTTCCTGTATCTTGAGTTGTTCTGTTCTTGAGTGTCTTGACTTCCCTCTTTCCCTCATATAACACTTTTCAACCGGAAAACTGTCACTGGGGCAGGACCTTTTGAAAAAGCACTTATATGTAGCGTTTAGAATCTGTTGTGTACACTTTAGGTACTAATACCTTCAAGGTACTAATATGCATTATTTAGAAGTAGAGTACAGATAGGAAACCTTTTGAAAGGTTAGCCTATAACAGTCTTTGTCGTAACACGTTTATTTGCATCTCTTTTGGATATAAAAATATATTTTACAAATCCTATAATTTTCTTCTGTTATCTCAAGTTTTCATATCTCTGAATTTAAATTAATAACTTTTTTATCTGTATGCTGTTGGCTAAGTAACGCGACTAACAAAAGGTGGAGGTGTGACTGAGGAGTAATGTAATGAGCTATGTTTTTTTTTTTTTTTTTTTTTTTTTTTGTCTGAGACGCAGAGCTTCCAATCTAGTGGTCTAGTGAAAAATGTATACAGCACCTTTAAGTTTGATTGCTTTAATAAAACAGTTAAAGTGCACGATAATGATAACGATAATGATAATGGACATCTCTGCAGAATAGGATCTAATGACCATGACAGAGGAGGGGAAAAAACTCAAAACTTTTTATTATTTTTGAATGAAAATATTGAAATATATGAAAAAAAAAACAAAAAAAAAAAAACAGACATTATCCTAGTCATTTAGCAAATAGATATATGTTTTCCACACCCATATCTTTTAAGTCTAGTCTGTTGAATGAGTTTAAAGCAAATACAGAATATAAATTTTATTATCAACACTTTTATAATCATCTGATCATTCAGGTCGATGTGGAGAAAACTTTGAGTTATTGAACTTTGAAATATTTTATATTTCTACTGAATTATAAAACCCCATTTTAATATATAATAATAATAATACCAACAACAACAATAATAAAAACTAATTAAGCGCTCAAGCACAAGCATAAAACTTGCCATAGAACACTGGCAGAAGTAATGAATATGAATTTCTCAGGGAAAAACAGTAAGGAGGCTACATTAACATTTTAATAATTCACTGATTCACTGAAGTGCTTTCTTTTTTTCGGTTTAAGAGATGATCGGCGACACTGACTCGTCATCTCCGCAGTAGTGATGCGCATGTATGCATGTTTCATACGGATTACATAATCTGAGAATATTTGTTTTCCATTTGAATTGGTTCATTTGAACGTAGATTTTGAAATTTCAATCTCTTTAGATATATTTTTAATGTCTGTAAGGCAAATATATACACAGAGTCTGTGATGGCAGAAAGCGTATCCTGTTTGCTTTCCTTATTTTACAAAAGCACGTTTTGTTGTTATTGTGAATGGACACAAATAAACGTAGAGTCTTTGCAGATGCTGGTGGATGTTAGAGACCTTGCGCTCCTCCACCTTCCGTTTGAGGATGCCCCACAGATGCTCAATAGGGTTTAGTTCTGGAGACATGCTTGGCCAGTCCATCACCTTTACCCTCAGCTTCTTTAGCACGGTTTTGGGGATCGTTATCATGTTGGAATACTGCCCTGCGGCCCAAGCTGTACACTCACTACTTTACATTGTAGCAAAGTGTCATATCTTCAGTGTTGTCACATGAAAAGATATAATAAAATATTTACAAAAATGTGAGGGGTGTACTCACTTCTGTGAGATACTGTAAGTCATGCCTTTTATTGTTTTTCCTGATTGTTATTTCAAAGTCCTGTCACCGAAGAATTGGCAACAAGTCAGTGACACAGAAAGTAACTGAAACAATGCAGTTTAACTTGAGGCGATCATCAGGGTCCAAGCACAATGGATGATGTAGTTATACAATGGATGTCTCTTTAAATGATGTACTCATAAAGTAAATTATGAGTATATGCACAATATTCAAATATATAAATAAAATAATGTCCCTTCTTCAGTTGGACATATTCAGTTATGTCTGACAACTTGAATAATATATTGACACTACCATTAAAATTAAGATAAAAAAAAATGGCATATACGTATTTAGGAGATTACAGTTTTTGCATACTTATTACATTGGGCTTTATTAAACCTTATGGAAATATAACTGTCACGGTGCACACAGCAGGGAGGAACGAGGAACACGGAGACGAGGACAAACTTCGAAATGATAGTCTTTAATAATGACATCAAGGCAGGGCAAGACAAGGCAAGGTTGACACAGACAGGAACACCGGGGAAATAACGAGTAGACCAGACAAAATCTAACTAAACAGGCAGGAACTAAATACACATGACAATTACTGATAAGTACTAAACACAGCTGGACAAGACTTAACTAATAATCACACTTAACAAGGACAGGAACATGACCAAATATGGAAACAAGAGGCAGGAACACATGAATAAATGAATGAAGCATTTATATAGCGCTTTTATTGTGTATTGCTATACACCCAAAGCGCTTTACAATCATGTGGGGGGGTCTCTCCTCAACCACCACCGGTGTGCAGCATCCACTTGGATGATGCGACGGCAGCCACAGGACAACGGCGCCAGTGCGCTCACCACACACCAGCTACAGGTGGAGAGGAGAGAGAGTCATAGAGCCAATGAAGTGGATGGGGATTATTAGGAAGCCATGATTGACAGGGGCCAGTGGAGGGAATTTGGCCAGGACACTGGGGTTCTTTACGAGAAGTGCCATGGGATTTTTAATGACCACAGAGAGTCAGGACCTCGGTTTAACGTCTCATCCGAAAGACGGTGCTTTTTTACAGTATAGTGTCCCCGTCACTATACTAGGGCGTTAGGACCCACACAGAGTGAGCACGCCCTGCTGGTCTCACTAACACCTCTTCCAACAGCTACCTAGCTTTCCCAGGAGGTCTCCCATCCGGGTACTGACCAGGCTCAGCCCTGCTTAGCTTCCATGGGCAACCGGTCTTGGGCTGCAGGGTGATATGGCTGTGGGTGACACACATGACAGAGGACTGACAATAATTAATTTATATGCAATTTTTTACTACAAGTCAATTTTATTGAACCATTTTCACAGGCTTTATCTTGAAGGACTTGCTATCCTGTGGCTCCCCTGTGGACAACATTATCACTGAATTACATTAATATAAATGGCTAGTTTTGTTTTTTTTCCTCTGGAATGATTACAAATGTTTAATAATTACTTTACCGATAATATACCCACATTAAACTCAAATTCACTGATTTGGTATCTTATTTCATGCTTTAACAGTTGAATTTTCAACTTACAATTTTAAGCAGTAATTATTCATTATTGTCACTTGTAAATGGTTACTTAACTACTGCATTCAGACAGTCATGCTGTCGCATTAACAATGTGATTCAGTTTGTTTGCATACTTGACCATTGTAGGCCTCTTTCTTCCTAAGAAAATAATAATTTGTATTTTAAACTGGGGAGTTTGTTATTAGTTGTTGCTGTTGGTGTTGGAGGGGGGAGGTATGACCGAAGAGCATGTTTGCTTTGGTCTGAGATGCAGAGCTCCCGTGCGACAGCTAGTCGTTGAAAAACCATATGGCACTGGTAAATTTGATTTAATAAAGAGTTGAAGTGGGTGATAATTCCCTGATTAACAGACAAAAAATCTCCACATGTGATTTGAAAGATAAAATAAAAGCGCACACTTATCAGCAAACAAATATGAGAACCAATCATGCTTCTATGTCACATAATGTAGATTTGGATACATTAACCCACATAAAAATATTCACAAATTTTGTAGTCACAAAGACTTGATAAATATATATTATACAGCAAAAAAAGCATTTCAAGTTGATGTTGTTAAAGTATCAGTCATAATAATGAAACTACTAAAGTGTGCTCCTCAGTGCTAGTTTGTTATCACAATTTCTGTCAAAAGTAGAAAAAGAACAAGCTCGTTAGGTCTTGTTTTGTTATCTGAATGCAAAGCCTTTACAGTATTGATTATTGATTGAGCTTCACCAGGTTTTGCCTTGGTTACAGGTTGGACTGGAGCCTTCAAGTTCCAGCCAGAATCAGTCAGTCTCAGTCCAGTCATCAGCACAGAGAAGGATCTTCCCCCATCATCATCACTGATCTGCACTGATGGATTCTGGGATGTGTTAGTCCTCCCCACTGTGTAACAGCTCTGTGTGACGAACTTCAACATCTGCACTGGCCATTTCAATCATCTGACCTGAATATTATTAAACCACTGTGAACAGTTTTAAAGGAAAAAAGTGGGAAGCTGATTCTCTTCTTCAACATCTCTGAAGCAACTGGCAGATTATATAAACAACGTACTATTCAGAAGGTGTGCAGATCTGTTCTAAGAAGCAGTTGGAAGCGGTATTAAAGGGCAAATTGAGGTAAAACACCATAATAAAGAAAGAGAAGTGCCTATTTCCCAGGTGTTTATATTATTTTGTCCCACTCCTGTATATTCATCATACTGACCCTGCTGTGTCTTTAAGTAGTAAAATCAACAAAATATGCAAAGAAACAACAGCTGCTACACATGAACTCAGAAGAACAAGGCGGTTTATAAGCACAAATATAAAACCTAGTTTTGAGGGTGGAATGTATTTTCTGTCTTACCTGCAGCAAAAACTAAAACACCAATGAGAATCAGAGGATAAGCCATTTTTATGGACATTGTGAGTAAAAGACAGAACAATGATGAATAATGCCTCTGAGAATAATCAGAAATGAACCATTCTTGTACTCCCGATTTAATGGAAACTGTTGTCAGTTTTGGGTGTTTCCCCTCATTTGTCTTCCAAGTATGTCTTATTAACATAGTTGTGTATTTATTGCTCGTCACCCACAAGCTTACAGTTAAAACTCTACATGCACCACTTCCTAAAATAATGTGAGGTGTCATAAAAATGCACAAAACACAATTATAAGCTAATAAATTCATAAAAAATGAAAGCCTTACTAGTAAGCTTACTGACTGTTACTTTATCATGTAAATGTTTTGAAAAGATTTATTTATTTTTTTTGCATATATTTACTATATAACTACTAACTACTTTCAACTTTAAGTAGAGTTCTAAATGTCTTGTGGCTGCATTGGTTCCTGTAGCGTGCTAAACTTGTGACCAAAAAAAGAATGTGATAAAGTGCACAGTCAAAACCATAAACCACAAAACATTGAGTGATTAAGTCCAAAGCAACACCTCAACATTGAAGGCTCACTGACTTCCGCTCTATTTATAATGTTAATCATACGGAAATCAGCAGCAGAATGCAGTGTGTAATACGTTTATACTGTACAGGCAGAGCAGAAACGCTTACAATGTTTACAAAACAACTAAAGTACACTGAGACAAAGTCAATGGATTTTTTTTTTTTCACAACTGCAAAATATGTTTATTAAATTTCAGCTTTTTTTTTTTTTTTTTACATAAACCGAGACTCAAGCAGAATTAGGCTATATATTCCATTTTTTACAGTGAAGAAATGAAACAGAGACACTTAAAGGTGGGATATGTGTTTTTTCAAAAACGCTTTAGAAAATGAGTCGGGCCGAGTACCAAAACAAACTTGTAGCCAATCAGCAGTAAGGGGCGTGTCTACTCATGATGCAGAGGAGAGAGCGCTCGATGCACATGATGGACATTAGCCGAACCAAGCGACGACAGAAAGAACAAAAGAAGGCTTACACGGTGTCTACGCCGGACGCCGTGCCGCAACAGCTAAAGTCTGTCTACACTGGACGTGACAAAGCAACGTTGAAAATCATTTGAAATTTGTGTCAATACGTCATAAATAGAACGCGGCAGCAGTTTACTGTCAGGGATTTGTTTTGTTGAGCTGTGCCGCGTCTAGTGTAACAGCATCACTGATTATAATGAGTTTTGCTTTGTTTCACATAACTAATCGTTGCCTTTCAAGTTTTGACCCTCACATGTGGGTGTGATAACATTTCTCTGCTGCTGATTTTGTTTCTCTTGGTCAGAAGAATCTGTTCCTGTGTTCTTCTCACTGTTGCTGTTAGTGTGGAGCCACAGTGCTGTATATCATTCCACCTGCTGGAGGCTTCTGAAACTGTGAGATCATTTCAAATTAATTGCCAGTACCATAAACACATGATATAAAATACCAATATTTCTGGAAACCCTACTGCTTCACTCCCAGGAACATGATCAATACTACTGTAGGTGGTTATGTCCTTGTTGGGATCCTGTGGAGAAAGAGACTGTAAATATGCAGGATATATTCATGTCTGATATTTCATTATATCAGTGCATGTCTAGTCTACTTACATTTGGGTTTTCATCATTTATAGTGCTGTATATCACAGGATCTTCAGGTTTAGAGTATATCTGCATTTAACACACAAAACAATAACGAAAGAAATATCAAGAAATTAACATATGACTCATTTAATAAAAGTTAATTTAATACATGTTCCATGGGTAATATGAGAAGAAGGAGAAAAAAAATATATTTTGCTCTAAAATTGGTTTTGATGATGACACCTCTCTAGATGGATCTCAGCATCTCTATGTTAACCAGAAGAGGGAGACAAAGGGAGTGTTGTATATTCCTCAATTGCTTTGGCTTGATTCTTGAATATGTGTTTTTTGTTTGTTTTTTTGTTTTTTCACATATCTGAACAATCTCTGCACACATTTTGGCATATGTACAAGAGAGCAAATACTTACTACATTTTGCAGAATAACAATGCATTTGCTTGCTTGATTCTCAGTGAAATTGTCATACTCTTCGCAACCTTTAAACATTCTTTCTTAGTGTGAGTCATCACATGCAAACTGATCCATTCAGTTATCAAAATATGTCACACACACATATATTCCATATATATCTATGACACGGAATGTGTATTATGTCTGCTAAAAAGTGGCAAGTGACCTGTGATGAAACAGGAATCTTACCAAATCAAGCAAATTTGGAAACATGAGTATGAAGTGTCCTTGAATGTCATGCAATTTTCTCTTCGCTACATATGACTTCACTTGAAATAAATTTGTAAAATGGACATGTGTATTTTCTGTTCACATGTAACTGTTATACATACATCTTAATAACCAAAGGTCTCATAAATTAAAGGACTTACTGTGTCAATGGTTCTGCTGTCGTTTCTCTCTCTGATTTGCTGTTCATCTTGCTCTTAATTAAAAAAAATAAAAAATAAAAAAATAAAAAAAAGGAGAAACAATAATATATGACATTAACAGAATTGGTGAGTGCAGTTGAAATAAATGATAAAATGGCATGGAATTAAATGAATTTTCAAACAAATAAAAATGGAGGTCCAACTGACTGGGTCTCCGTCTCCATCTCCAGATGAAAACAACGATCAGAAAAAATAACAGCAGAAGCGCAGCTGAAACTGGAAGCCACACATGCAGGTCATTATTTCTGTGGGAAATAAACAAACATTTCAAAATCTTCTCATTCAAAGAGCTCCAAAAATTATATGGGACTAATTCAGCTGCATAAAAGGCACCAGAAAATAAGTCATATCTGAAATAAACGTTCACCAGAACTTAATTGAACTCTGTATTATTTAATGAATGTATTTCAGCCTAATAATTACAGAATTAAGCTTTATTTTATTTTAAACAATACACATGTAGTACTTTTGTGGATTGCCAGTGACTTCAGTTGTTGTATTATTATTATTCTCGTGATGTCCTGATTTACTTCTGCAAAGATAAAAAAAAAAAAATTAAAAAAAACAGAGAAGAAAAATCAAAGGCAATGAGGAAATGATTGTTAGAGTAAAAGGCAAAATAAATCAAGGAAATAGTGCATGACAACAAAATGCAGACAAATACAGAATAATTCTGAGAGGAGAGATGGCAATGAGAAAAATGTGAGTACTGACGGGTCTTTCTCTTTGTCTGGTTCTGCCTCAGTTACAGTGAGATGAACAGGATTCAGTGCCTCTCCTGCAGAGCAGAAGTACCAGCCAGAATCAGTCAGTCTCAGTCCAGTCATCAGCACAGTGAAGGATCTTCCTCCATCATCATCACTGATCTGGACTGATGAATTCTGGGATGTGTCAGTCCTCCTCACTGTGTAACAGCTCTGATCTTTATATCTGCACCACTGTTTGACTTTATTCTGATATCCAGAACTGTAGAGACACTGAACACTGATATCACCACCTTCATGTCCAGATACACTGCGGCTGCTCACCACAGACACATCAGGAACTACACACACACACACACACACACACACACACACACACACACACACACACACCATTTATTTGTGATTATAAAATACATATTATGTGTAAGGTCAGAGAATTTGACATTAGAATTTGATTAAAACAACTGAAAAAATGTCTTACCAGACTGAATCTTGAGATACGGCTCATATGTTATATTTATCGCTGGTTGTTCTCCAGTCTCCACAACACAATAATAATCTCCAGTCTGATTGTTCTGCAGGTTTCTCATAGTCACAGTAAAGAGACTCTGATCAGGATGATCAATTACTGACAGATTCTTCTCTGTTGTATTTGTATATGTTTTAGATTTATCAATCTCTGAGAACCAGTATTTCTTCTGCTGTGTGTATTTCTCGTTATAATGACACGGGATGGTGACAGATCCTCCAGTATGAACAGTTAATGTATAGTTTGACCAACCGCTGTAGCATTCAACACCTAAACAAACAACACACAAACCATTATTAAGTCTAGAATTAACAATGATTCACTTCTTAATTTCTTTAGTCTTCACATAAAACACAATAAAAGCAACACAAACAGCATAGCAGAAAATGCGGCATTATAAACATGATCCATTAAAAAACAAACACAGCACAACATTAAATACTCACCTAAAATGAGCCAAAACCCGATTGAAATGTAGAATATTTTTGTCTTTGTGTATGCGGCCATTGTGCAAGCTTCTCTTCCTGTATCTTGAGTTGTTTGACTGTGTGTGTAGTAACTGCTGCACTTCCCTTTTTCACCCGCTTATACAGTAGCACTTAAACATCTTGAGCCACCTGGCTAAGAGCTGAGAATAGACTCTAGGGGCCCTATCACACACCTGGGGCAATGCAGCGCCAGGCACGACGCAAGTGTTTTTTGCTAGTTTCAGCCTGATGCAGTTATTATTTTCATGTCCTGCGCCACGTTGTTTAAATAGCAAATTTTTCGCTCATGAGCGTGCTGGTCTGAAAACGATGTGTGTTCAGGTGCATTGTTGGCGCATTGCTATTTTGAGGCAAATAAAATATTATGGCGCAGTACTTTTTTTGTTATTTAAAGTTCAAGTTTCACTTTTTATTGAGAAATTTGTCTTTTTTTTATTCAATATTTTTGAATATACAATTATTCAATAACCCCCCCCCCCCCCCAAAAAAAAAATCAAACAAAAACATATCGCTCCTAATCCTAGTAATACACCAACATTACATGTTACTCATCACATTACCCTCACCCATACAACAATTTCGATCACCTATTATTCAATAATTTGACAGATAATGGAATCAGAGAAAATATGTATCTATTCAGCTTACAGATTGGAACTCTATATCTCCTGCCCGAGGGCAAATGCTCATACTCCTTATGGAGAATATGGCTTGGGTCACCAATAATTTTAAGACTCTGCTTCCTAACAGACCTCTCAAAAATGAAGAGAAAATGGGGACAGCATACCAATTATTTTTCCAGCTCTTCTAATCACATTTTGAAGTTGTGACCTAAGTTTAACAAACCAATTTGTAAAACCATAACATATTATCAATTCAATAGCTGATCTGTAAAACAGTAACATGATACTTTTATCCACCCCATAAACCCTGAGCCTTCACAAAAAGTGCAAGCACTGACTAACTCGTGTACAAACATAGTCCACTTGATAACTCCACCGCAGCTGAGAATCAAAGTAGATATCTAAATACTTATATGTTGTTACCTGCTCAACTTCCTCCTGATTAACTAAAATTGGAATATGATCACCCACCAACCTCGGGTCAAAGATCATTTCTTTAGTTTTTTTTTTACATTCAATATCAAGTTGTGTTCCTCACACCACCGCACAACCCCTTCTGATTTATACAAGCCGACATCTGAATTTTTTTGTCAGCAAACTGAGCATAACTATATCATCTGAAAATTTGATTCCTACAATAATTCGTATATAATGTAAACAGAAGGGGGGAACTTACACAGCCTTGAGGAGCTCCAACATTTGTGACCAATATATCAGAGAGAGTTGAATTAATTTTCACTTGCTGTTGTCGTCCAGTTAGAAATGCATAATACCATTTAATTATATAGAGGTTCACCTTCATCTGTTTTAACTTAAATAACACAATATCTGGAAGTAAAGTATTAAACGCTGAACTCAGATCCATAAACATCACTCTAACATAAGCTACAGGAATTTCAAGGTGCTTTAAAATAAAGTGCGTCATAATATTCAAAGCATCTTCTGTACTCCTGTTTTCTTTATGCGCAAATTGATAAGGATATAATTTATGCAATGCATTCTCTCTCAATTTCTCTGTCACAATACGTTCAAGTGATTTCATCACTATGGACGTTAACGCTACTGGCCTAAAGTCATTATTTTCCTCTGCTGGATGTTTTTTTTTTTTTGGAACAGGGATAATGACTGCTTTTTTCCATATTATAGGAATAATTCTGGTGTTGACTGATAATTGAAATAATGGACTCCAGGCTGGAGTTAATTCATCAGCAAATGTTTTAAGTAAAAGAGCTGAAATACCATCCGGCCCACTGGACTTTTTGGTACGCAGCCTTTTAAAGATTTTAGCAACAGCACTTGGGTCCACTACAATCCTGTCCTGTGTGAAATCACATGTTACTGAACTCAGCAAATTTCTACATTTATCGATACTACCACTCCCAGCCATTTCAAACCGTTTATACACAACATAATAATATACAAATATAAAAAAAAAAGAATAAATACATTCTAAAATAATAAAGGGACGCACGTGCAGCAGCACACAAGCATGCCATTCCAAATATATAAAAATTAAAGGATTACAATGTAAAAGATTATTTTTGTGTAGGCTACATAAATATAAAAATGCCTACATGTCATAATTGATAGTCATTACATGTATCAGAATTAGGCTACCTTGCACACAAACAGCTCCGTTTCCTCTCTGGAGATGCGTAACATACAACATTTTATCAGTCACAATCATTATTTCTCAATTACATTCATTCTAATTGCATTTGTATCAGTTATACTAACACTGATTTTGACATTTAAAAAATTATTTTACATACCCAACATTTTTCATCTGCAACCTGTCAAAGTCGATGGTTCTGAATTCAAATTAATATCTGTTTTATCTGTACAGCATGTTGTTGGCTATATGATAAAGCCACTCTATGAAACTTGGTCATATGAGCAAGAGCCATTATGGGTAATGGGTGAAATGAGCCGCTGAATGAAATGACACTTTGAATCAACAAAACCAATTGCTCTGCAAAATGATCCACTGTTTCAGAGCACTCGAAACACCACATGCTGGTGACACATGCAACAAAAACTCAGTCCAAACATGCATAAAACACCTTTTGACCAACCAGTTGAAATGTTCTTCTGAAAGTGTTATCTATTAATTAACTAAACAGGCCAGTAAGAGACAATTAATTACTACTCTTGTGGTCATGGCCACTTGAGAGTGCGTGCAAAAAAGAAAAGAAAAAGAGATACCAGTAAGTGCGCAAGACTGTCCCAGGTCTGAAAAACGCCAAAGCTCCAGTACTCTTAACGCAAAGAAGATAAGGTATCACATCATGCATCAAATTCAGGAACTCATGTGCCCTAAAAATCTTGAAATATTGAGGAAAAAAATTCACTGCAGATTAAATTAGATATCACACTTAATTTAGTAAGCAAAGTGTTGCATATTTTATTTTGTGCAAGATGAGTGTGTATTTTGTAACTTTTGTAATTTTTGCAACTGCTTTTTGTCACTTAATTAGAAGCAGCACAGTTACTAAATGGTCTTGTCTGTTACATATGGACTACTGAACAGACATGTAGAAGTTTATTTTTAAAGGGGTCATATAATGGTACATGCACTTTTACAAGTTGATTGTACTGAAATGTGTGTTAGCAGTGCCTGTACACAACCATCATAAAATGATAAAAATCCATCCAGTGTTTTTTCTTTAATCTCCTTATTTGTTTTACCCTGTCTCAAATCAAGCCGTTCGACCGTGTGACGCCACACGGTCGGACGCCCCTCCCACGATGGTTGATTGACAGCAGTGTTTCAACACAGACCCGCCCTTGCTCGTGAGCGAGCTGTCAATCATAGTACGCGCGTCATTGTTGATATACGCTGGAGCTGTCTATGAGCAGAATGGCGTCTAAGCGATTGTGGTGTTCTGTTCTCGGGTGCAATAATGAACACAGCAGTCATTTTGATGTTCCTAAGTCCGAACCGTTTTGCTTTTGAAGGGAATATTCCCCACGAGCAACGTCAATGTTTTCATGTTTGCGCGAATCATTTTTCACCAGACTGCTTTATAAATGAAGGTCAGTATAAAGCTGGTTTTGCTAAGAAGCTGCTCCTGAAAAAAGAATCGGTACCAACTATTCGTGTTCCTGCTGAACCTCCAGAAGAAGTGAGTGTAACGTTTAATTAACCTTTATATTAATCTTTATATTAATCTTTGCAAATCGCTAGCACGCTTCACGATGTATGTGGCTAATGTTTACATTCAGGGTACATGCATGTTTTCTATTTACGACGTTCTCAATATAATTAATAATCCCACGTTTATAATGAACAAAACGTTATGGTTATTGTGTTATTACAAACTGTGTACGCAGGTATTAAAGTTAACATGATAACACTACACTAAGCATACTTTTGTAGATGGTTTATAACAGGTGTCTGTTAAGAAGTAATGTAAAAAATTTAAATAAATAAAAAACAGTTATAAGTGCATGAAAATTAATGGTAACACAATACCTGCAAAATACTGTTTACATCCTGCAAATGCATATGATCCAAGACTATAAATACTCTAATTGATGTTTTTCAATATTATGCCAGAATAAGTTATGTTATCTGATCACATATTTACTGCCATTCTTCAAAATATACCCTCAACTGTTGTCAAGGCAACACTCCACGTGTGTTGTGTCAAAAACGCCCCACAGAACAGAGGGGCGGGGCGAGCAAAGCTCACTAGCATTTAAAAACACACGCACTAAAACGGTGTGCTGAAAACAGAGCTGTTTTTGAGCAGGTAAAATGAGTGTTTTCTTACAATACTAATGTGAATTTTTAATTAAAGTATATTACAAACTTTCAATTTAGACCCTAAAGAATCATATTAGCTTGTACAAAAATGGCATTATATGACCCCTTTAAACTGCGAAAATACTGCTAGAGTAAATTAATTAATATTCAAATGTAAATTAAGATTTTTCTACCTAATAACGTTAAACTAAACAACTAAACAAGACATGACAAATCATGACACAAGACAGAAATCACACACAATGTACCGATCCCTCATGAACAAATATAACACCTGATGTTTGCATAAGTGCATACAAGTGTACCATTAGGACATCCTTCATGAATAAACATGATGTCTAATATTTGGACATGATACGTATAGTATATATCAATATACCATTGAGTCACACATGCAGATAGTTTCAAATACAGCAATTTTTTGGCTGCTCTGTGTGCGTTTGCTTACAGGCACCTCAGTCATGGGTACTGAGGGTGGAAAAGCACTGGTCATTCACTCCCCCAGTCAGTACTCAGAATCGAACCCACAACCTTCAGGTTACAACATCTCTAATCATTACACAACCAAAGCAAAGGCTTATTTAAGTAGGCATCTAACAATGACAGTGCTGAAGGCCAGCTGGATCTTCAAATATAAATGAAAAAAATATCTAACATGAACATGCATGAAAATGAGACACTTATTTTTAAAATACAGAATATAAACCACTTACATTGTCAATCGACCCTTTCCAGGAAGTTTGATTGACAGGCGATCTGACCAATCATAATGCCGAACAGGGGCGCGGGAAGTGGGGGTGCTGAGGTGCTGCAGCACCCCCTGTTTTTTTTCTGTGGGCAACTGTTTAATTGTTGGGAATATAAAATAATAATAATAATAATTAAAAAAAAATCGGAGTATCTATTTTAGTGCAAATAGCCATGTTGTTGGCAGAGGCTATTTAACTAACTCCACCCACAAACTTATGATTGGGATAGTCAAATTTGCAAAAGACGATCATCAATTGTCCGGTTCAATGGCGCAGCTGGTAAAGCGCGTACTACCGTCCTTTTGACGCGATCGACTTGGGTTCGAATCTGCCTTTTGGCGAACTTTTTTTCTCCCTTTTTAAATTTCAAATCACATCAGAAAAGCATTTATTTTTTAATAAAAATGAAGGAAATAATCAAAAAGTTGAACATAAAGTATCGGGTAGGGATAGGGTAGGTGTAGTGAGAGCTTTTGTCCCAATAAGGTGGCATCCATTTAATAATTTGAAATAAAATTTAAAAATTACACTCAATAAGTTATTGCATACTATTTTATAATGTATTACAATGCAGAGGTGCAGATAAGTGCCACTATTTGCAATAAGTAATGTTTTTCGCCACAATTAATCATACCCTTTTATTCAATATTTGCAATAATTAGCAGAATCCTGATATTTTAACATAGAATAAATATAATCTAAAGCTATTTGCACTGTGTAAATAGCATATCACTAAAGAATACCCCCCCCCCCCCCCCCCCGTACAGCACCCCCAACCCAAAACATCTTCCCGCGCCCCTGATGCCGAATCCGCCAGACAGTAGATTAACGTCAGTGGACTTGAACTTGAAAAATGATGTGTACTGACTTTCCACGATTGAAACAAGATACTTTCTGATGTTCATTCATGTTTATTTTGTGCTATAACTAGTAAAGAAGAAAGGATGATTGGTTCATGTACCACTTGAACTGAGGTGCTACAATGATCTGTCACAACAAAATGATATTTATTGTTTGAATTTCTTAAAAAATGACACAATTTCAAAGCTGAGACTTTGTTTCATAGCAAAAGTAACTTGCTGTCTTGTCTGTCGGCATGTTGTCAGTGTCCTCTTTACTCCACAATTACTCCACAGTATTTTTCACTGTGTGAGAACATGATGTGGAGAGTGCCATAGCTTGTCGGACACAGCAACAGTAACAAAGGGGGGCGGGTCTGTTGGTTAGAAGTATGAATCACATTTATAAGTGGGTTTAGCACCTTTTTACCCTAAGTTATGATAATACAGTCAACACTATATCTACGTGGACACATAAACAGGTCGCGTGCTGTGTTCATCCAATCAATGACACTGACACCACAAATATGCGAATTAGAACGCTAACCCAGCTTTAGGAATCACACTGTGTAAAATATCCGTTTATGAATACCCAGGATTAATCAGGTTAAACAAGATAACCCATGATTCAAATTATCCAGGGTTTATTGAGTCATGATTAAATATTTCAAGTGTGAAAAGCCCTTCTGTTTATGTGTTTTAGAATGAGATTAAGCCTTAATTATTTTATTTTAAACAATACACGTAGTACTTTTGTGGTTCCTCTGTGTCTTTTGTTTCGTTATTAATATTCTTGAGAATCACTGTTTCATTTCTGCAAAAGCAAAAAAGAGGAGAAAGGGAGGAATATCACCAGAGCAATGAGGAAATGACTGTTAGTCATGAAATATACAAAACATAGACAAATAAAGAATAATTCCACAAAGATGATAATGAAAGGAAAGCCATTTTACAGAGAACAGATTAAATACTAAAACTGTCACTGACTGTGCCTGCAGACAAAAGTAGAAAAATAGCAAAACAAGTTCATTTGTGTTTTATGTCATATGTAGTAGCAAAATATTTATGAATTACTGAAAAATTGTACCTGGTTCAGCCTCCGTTACAGTGATGTGAAGAGGATGCATCATCTCCTACAGAGCAGAAGTACCAGCCAGAATCAGTCAGTCTCAGTCCAGTCATCAGCACAGTGAAGGATCTTCTCCCATCATCACTGATCTGGACTGATGGATTCTGGGATGTGATAGTCCTCCTCACTGTGTAACAGCTCTGCACCACTGATATATCTGCACCACTGTTTGAGTTTATTCTGATATCCAGAACTGTAGAGACACTGAACACTGATATCACCACCTTCATGTCCAGATACACTGCTGCTCACCACAAACACATCAGGAGCTACACACACACACACACACACACACACACACACACACACACACACACACACCCCAGTCATTTGAGATTATATAATGCATGAGGAATGAGAGAGTATTTAAAATGAAGAGGATTTGACATTAGTATGTGATTAAATTAAAAGCACTTAATGGTTATTGGTAGTTGTTCCTCAATCTCCATAACACAATAATAATTTGGCAGTGGTTATATTTGCACAAGTGTATTTGCACTAGCGATAGATGCTATTTACACTAAGAGCAAATAGCATATTTTCTTAGTGATAGATGCTATTTACACGACACATGTGCGCATTTTCCCCTGAACGTAATCAATGTAATCAACATAGTTTATATTCATTGAAAAGCGCGCATGCGTTGTGGTACTCTCCAAAATGTCGGAAGACGGTGATGCGGGGGAGAAGAAATGTTGAATAAAGTTGTTACCTTTGTTTTCTTTGCGCACAAAAAATATTCTCAAAAAAAAAAAAAAAAAAAAAGTTGAGCCACTGATGTCACATGGACTGTTTTACCAATGTCCTTGTTATGTTTCTGGACCTGGGAACATTTCAGTTGTGTTGCTGTCCATGCAGGGTTGGAGAGCTCTCAGATTTCATCAGAAATATCTTAATTTTGTTCCAAAGATGAACGAAGGTCTTACGGGTTTGGAACGACATGACCCAGCAAGCAATTTTCAGTTTAATAGACGTCTACTAGCCGTCCAAACACAGCCCAGACGTCTAGGCTAAAACAAGGCTAAATTTGGGCTGTCAGTGAAAATTTAACAGACGTCTAATCATAGCCCAAGAATAGACTAGTCATCAAATAGACAGCTAATGAATGCCTCCATATATACGTCTAATAGACAACAAAATGGCAATCCATCCAAACAAATGAAATATACAGCTTTTATTAAGAAAAATGTCATTTTTAACAACATAGACAATACAAAATGACAAAATAATTAATGACAAAATAGAACATTCTAAATACAATTCACTTAAATATAAATATTAGCTAGTTAGCATCAGCTAACCTTTTTTTTTTTTCAAATAGGCCATTATAATTTTGTAATTCATAATTATTGATTATACTGTTACGGTGCACACAGCAGGGAGGAACGAGGAACACGGACACGAGGAGTAACTTCAAAATAACAGTCTTTAATTATGACATCAAGGCAGGGCAAGACAAGGCAGACAGACAGGAACACCGGGGGAAATAACGAGTAGACCAGACAAAAGCTAACTAAACAGGCAGGAACTAAATACACATGACAATAACTGATAATTAGACCAAACACAGCTGGACAAGACTTAACTAATAATCACACTTAACAAGGACAGGAACAAGACCAAATATGGACACAAGAGGCGGGAACACATGACACACACGACAGAGGACGTAACATATACTCTCTTTTTTTTTATTTTATTTTAAGTTAAAGCTGCCTGTACTCTGATTTTGTTGTAAAGGTTTAAAGCAAATTGCTTTGTCAGACCGGGGGGCATTTTACTCCACCCATGGGGGCCTTTTGCCCCATAGGTGGGGTAAAACGCCCTCCTTGGCACAAATTTAATTTTTGTTAAAAATCTAATAACATAAACTCTGGACATTTTTCATACTTGGTTTATAATTGATGTCATTGTCACTAAAACAATGATAACTTTTCTGAATACATTTTACTTTTGTTTCACAGGAAAAAAAATGCACAATCCTTAAGGAGGGGGGGGGGGCATTTTCCCCCACTCTACCCTACGTATGTAATTGTTGCATTAGGCTATGAATTAATAATCGTTTATTGATAAGAACTATTTCATGTCTTTTCATTTACAATAGCATGAACCACGAGTAGTCGAGTACTCGAGTATTCTTTTAATAAGAAATCGACTAGCAGAAATCAGTAGTCGTGCAACCCCCTACTATAGAGTGCTACACTTGAAAAAGACAAGAAAACTCCAAATGATTTAATAGGAAAAATGCATTAAGTTTTCATACAGATCCTTAAAGTTTAGTCTGTTGAATAAGAATAAAGCAAATAAACAATAGCATTTTTTTAATCAAAACTTTTCTAATCATCTGATCCTTCAATGTGGATAAAATTCCTAGTTCTGTGACAGACAGAAACGCTCCACATGCGATCTGAAAGATAAAATAAAAGTGCACACCATCAACAGACATATAGGCCTATGAGAATATGTTTATACCTCGCATCATATAGATTTGGATACATTTAACCCACATAAAAATATTTTTGTAGTCACAAAGACTTGAAGAAATATATTATACAGCAATAAAGCATTTCAAATTTAGAGGTTGCTAAAGAATCAGTCTTAATAATGAAACTACTAACGTGTTCTCCTCAGTGTCAGCTTGCGTGATCATTATTTCTGTCAAAGTAGACAAAGAACAAGCTCAATAGGTCTAGTTTTGTTATCTAAGAGCAAAGCCTTTATGATATTGATTATTGGTTGAACTTTACCAGGTTTTGCCTCAGTTACAGTAATTTGAACAGGAACCTGTTGATCTCCTACAGAGCAGAAGTACCAGCCAGAATCAGTCAGTCTCAGTCCAGTCATCAGCACAGTGAAGGATCTTCCCCCATCATCGTCACTGTTCTGGACTGATGAATTCTGGGATGTGTCAGTCCTCCCCACTGTGTAACAGCTCTGATCTTTATATCTGCACCACTGTTTGACTTTATTCTTATATCCAGAACTGTAGAAACACTGAACACTTATATTACCACCTTCATGTCCAGATACACTGCTGCTCACCACAGACACATCAGGAGCTGAACACAGACAGCAAAAAATTTGAATTAAATAAATACACTTTGTTAGATCTAAACAGGTAGTATAAAATCGCATATAATATAATGTATAAACTGTTGCACCACAAAAACCTTCTTTACCTTGTCGAACAGTTAAATACAAACGTTTTTTGTCATCTGGGTTTGCATGAGAGCCGATCTCCACAACACACCAGTAATATCCAGAGTCTGAGGACGTTGGATTGCTGAGTTTCACAGTAAAAAAATTGTGGGCTGGATAATCAGTTATTGTCCATTTTCCTGTATCGTTTCCACGGGCTGTAATTTTGCAAAATTCCCACGTAAACCCTTGACACCAGTATTTTGGGTTTAGTTTATATTGATTGTCATACAGACAGGGGATTGTAAAACTTCCTCCATCTGCAGTGGTTACGTGATCTAATGTCTTCCAAGTTACTGTAGACATACAGACACCGATTTCATTTGTTATAGGAGACATTTCAGATCATTTCATGAGTAAATAATCAGTGATTCAGCCTTATGGTTGCTGAAACATTTTTTTTTTTTTTTTAAGTTGTAAAATGAAAACAGGTTTCTTTTGTGTTTCACAACACAACACCACTTATGTGTTAAACTGAACAGCTGGAGTTAGACAAAATAATGAGAACACCTGTTATTATAGGGGTTAATGCAATTATATTTTATTTCGATTTTCATTGTCTATATTCTCTAGTTGTGATCAGCAGTGTTTAGTACACGCAGTAGGTGAAATGGGTGACTTATCAGACAGAAACTTCAAAAAAGGACAAATCATGGAAGCCCATTTGAGGAACGTCTGTAACCTTACAGGCCAATTGTTTGGTGTTTTAAGAACAACAGTCTTTATGGTTATTTCTGCATACACAAAGCATAGCAAAACTGAAACTGCATTTTATGGACATTAAACACTAAGAGGGATTGTGTCCAAACCACTGTGGACAGTTTTGGAGAGAAGATGATAAACAACATTCAACTGGAGACTATTCAGAATGTGTAAAAATCTATTCTAAGAAGATCTGGAAAATGTATTAAAAGCAAAAGGTGGTAAAACGCCATAATAAAGCACATTATTTTGTCCAACCCCTGCATTCTACTTACTGACCCTGCTGTGTCTGTAAGAAATAAAATCAGTCAAATACACAAAGAAAAAAAAAGCTGCAACACATGAACTCAGAAGAACTAGGTGGTTTATAAACACAAATATAAAACCTTGTTTTGAGGGTGGAAAGTATTTTCTGTGTCTTACCTGCAGCAAAAACTAAAACACCAATGAGAACCAGAGGATAAGCCATTTTTTGGACAGTATGAGTGCCTCTTTAGAATAATTAGATAAAAACGGTCTGTTCTTGTACTCCTGATGCAACTGTAGTCAGACACTGTTTTTTTTTCGTTTCCCCTTATTACCATATTCACACTTGTGTATATAGTACAGCCGTTATCACCCACAAGCTTATGATAAAACTTCCTAAAGAAAAGTACAAATCACAATCAATAAGCTTATAAAATCATAAAAATGAAGGCCTTTCTAATAAGCTTAATTTATTGTGTTAATGACCTGAAAAGAGATGTTTTGCATATATTTATATGCACATATATAACATGTTTAAGTACAGTTCTAAATGTTCCATTGGTTCCTGTAATTAGCTAATGTGCTAAACTTGTGAACGAAAAAGAAAAAAATAAGTGATAAAGTTCACAACCACAAAAAACTCCAGTCTAAAGCAACACTTCAGCATTCAAGTAGACACTGGCTTCTGCTCTATTTGCAGTGTTAATCATAGGGTAATCAGCAGCAGAACACAGTGTTCAGTACTGTACGTGCAGACTAGAACTATCCCTCTCTACTGACACCGTTTAAAAAACAACCAGACAAAAAAGGGCAGGAACCTTGCTGCCTATGGAGGGACAGAAAGCTCTCGGATTTCATCAAAAATATCTTAATTTGTGTTCTGAAGATGAATGAAGTAGATCAGTAGGTTGAGAGAAAGTCAATGCATTTTTTCACAACTATAAAATACTTTTATTGAATTTCAGCTAGTTGATTTTATTAACACAGAGACACGAGCAGAATATTCCACAAATGAGCTGAACGGGATTTTTACAAGTGAAGAAATGAAACCCACTTGAAAAAGAAATGATAACTATACATAATTTTAAAAAGAATCCCAGGTCTTTTAATACACAATAAAAAAGCAAAGTAGGCTAGTTATGACCTATAAAATTCATTTACAATAATCCTTTTAATTTTTGACCCTCGCATCATCTCATATGGGTCCTATTGAAAATAAAATATTAGGTCAAATGGTCACAACCAATGTGCAATGAAAATCAAGAGGAAAAAGTCAACTGCATGAGTGGATTCATTGTTTGTGTTTGTGAACTTGTCTTGGTCAGAAGGATCTGTTCCTGTGTTCTTCTCACTGTTGCTGTTGGTGTGGAGACACAGTGCAGTATATTGTTCCACCTGCTGGAGGCTTCTGGAACAGTGAGATCATTTCAAATTTACTGCCAGCAGTACCATAAACACATGATATAAAATGCCAACATTTCTGTAAAACTTACTGCTTCACTCCCAGGAACATGATCAATAGTGCTGTAGGTGGTTATGTTCTTGTTGGGATCCTGTGGAGAAAGAGATTGTATTATACATGATATACAGTATTCATGTCTGATATTTCATAACATTATGTTTGGTCTACTTACATTTGGGTTATCATCATTTATAGTGCTGTATATCACAGGGTCTTCAGGTTTAGAGTAGATCTGCATTTCACACAAAACAATACAGAAAAGAAATATAACAAAATCAACATGTGAAATCAAAATGCCAATGCATTTGAGAAGTACGTAGTAGTAGTATTTGTAGTATTGTTGTTGATGTTATTTTTTTTTTTGTCATATTTATTTTATTTATTTATTTTTTTGGGAATTGCTTCTTAGTTGATGACACCTCTCTATGGGGGATCCTAACCCCTGTGTTAACCTGAAGAGGGAGACAAAGAGAGTCTTGTATATTTCTTGATCACTTTGGCTCAAATATATATTATTTCTTCCAAAACAATACCTTCAGATCTCTGAACAATTATTTTCTTGCCAAATGCCAGATTTGAAATTATCTTTCATTTAAGTGAATTGTGAATGTTTTGGCACATGTGTGCAAACGAGTAAGTACAGTTTACAATTTGCACAATAACTAAATGCACATTGCTCTCAGTGAAATTTTCATACACTTCACAACTTTTAAACATTCTTTCATAATGTGAGCCATTTCATGCAAACCAATCAATTCAATTATCAAAATATGTCAGACATACATGTACATTTCATAAATATCTCTGACGTGGAATGTGTATTATATCTGATAAAAATGGGAAAATGACCAGCCATAGTAATGAATCACTGTCTTACCAAATGAAACATTTAAGTTTGGAAGCAGAGCTTCCCAGCATGTCATTTTGTGGCTGTTTTTCTGTTCACTATATGTGAGTTCACATGAAAGAAATGTGTAAAAATGAACATGCAAATGTGAAATCTGCCTTCCTGGCAACACCTTTAAACTGACACCTGCCATGAAGTGTTTCTGATTTGCATCTTCTACACTGTAAAAAAAAAAGAAAAGAAAAGTTGAGCGAACTTAAAAAAAATTTTTTTTTTACCAGCTTCAGCAGATTTTTTAGTTTGCTCAACTTATTTTTGTGGGAGATTCTCACATTTTTATTGTATAAACTTTAAACGACAAGTTGAGAAAACTAAAAAAATTGCTGAAGCTGGTTGCCTTAAAATTTTAAGTTGGCTCAACTTTTTGTATAGCAAAACTGACATGTTTGTATACTGTTTGTTTAGTGTAAAAACATCTAAACATTTTGACCAGTACAGCTCATAGGATGACAAATAAACAAAATCATATTGGTCGCATTGACCAATTTACTGACACAATAACTAGATTTCGAAGCATAAATTCAATATTTTGGGCGAGTTAATAATAAACAAGTAATAGTAGTAGTTAATAGTAATAGCTCTGAAGTCCCACAAAACAGTTCAGAACATTGTGAAAGCAGTTGAGTTAAACTGTAAAAATGCACTGATATTGTCACACAAATGTTTTCATAAATATATTCTCATAAATTAAAGAACTTACTGTGTTGATGGTTGTGCTGCTGTTTCTCTCTCTGGTTTGGTGTTTGTCTTGCTCTTCATTTTAAATAAAGCGAAACAATAACATGACATTATCAGAATTTATATACTGTATATAGAATCTGTGCTGCTGAAATAAATGTAAAAAATGGCATGGTATGAACCGAATTTTCAAACAAATAAATGTGGAGGTCAAACTGACTGGGTCTCCGTCTCCATCTCCAGGTGAAAACACTGACCAGAATCAATAACAGCAGAAGCACAGCTGAAACTGGAAGCCACACAGTCAGGAGTTCATTACTGTGGGAAGTAAAGAAACATTTTAAAATCTTTTCATTTAAAGAGCTCCAAAAATGATGTGGGACAAATTCAGCTGCATAAAAGGCACTAGAAAATAAGACAAATCTGAAATAAAGGTTCACCAGAACTTTATTTAACTCTGTTAATGTATTTCAGCCTAATAGTCATATTATTAGTTTAAGCTTTATTTTATTTTAAAGAATAAAGATGTTGTACTTTTGTGGTTTGACAATTGTATAATAGCTATTCTTTTGTTGTCCTCTTGCACTTCTACAAAGATTAAAACAGGTAAGAAAAATCATAAAGGCAATGATTGTTGGAGTAAAAGGCAAAAAAAAATCAAAGAAGTAAAGCGTGACGACAAGACACATACAAATACAGAATAATTCTAGGAAGATGATTCTGAGAAACTTCAGTGGGAAATGTTTGAATACTGACGGGTCTTTCTCTTTGTCTGGTTCTGCCTCAGTTACAGTGAGTTGAACAGGATTCAGTGCCTCTCCTGCAGAGCAGAAGTACCAGCCAGAATCAGTCAGTCTCAGTCCAGTCATCAGCACAGTGAAGGATCTTCTCCCATCATCACTGATCTGGACTGATGAATTCTGGGATGTGTCAGTCCTCCTCACTGTGTAACAGCTCTGATCTTTATATCTGCACCACTGTTTGAGTTTATTCTTATATCCAGAACTGTAGAAACACTGAACACTGATATTACCACCTTCATGTCCAGATACACTGCTGTTCACCACAGACACATCAGGAACTGAACACACACACGCACACACACCATTTATTTGTGATTATAAAATACATATGTGTAAGGTCAGAGAATTTGACATTAGAATTTGATTAAAATAATTGCAAAATGTCTTACCAGATTGAATCTTGAGATGCGGCTTATATATTATATTTATCGGTGGCTGTTCTCCAGTCTCCACAACACAATAATAATGTCCAGTCTGATTGTTCTGCAGGTTTCTCATAGTCACAGTAAACAGACTCTGAACAGGATGATCAATTACTAACAGATTATTCTCTTTTGTGTTTGTGTATGTTTTAGATTTATCAATCTCTGAGAACCAGTATTTCTTCTGCTGTGTGTATTTCTCGTCATAATGACATGGGATGGTGACAGATCCTCCAGTCTGAACAGTTAATATATGGTTTGACCAACCGCTGTAGCATTCAACACCTAAACAACAACACACAAATCATTATGTCCAGGATTAACAATAAATCACTTAAAGTAACAAACACAGCACAACATTTAATTCTTACCTAAAATTAACCAAAACCCAATTGAAATGTAGAATATTTTTGTCATTGTGTATGCGGCCATTCTAAAGCTTTCTTTTCCTGTATATGAGTTGTCTGACTGTGGTTGTAGTAACTCCTGTACTTCCCTCTTCCTTTCATATAACACTATTATCATATTACTAATATACTGCACCACCTGGTTGAGAGCTGAGGATAGACTCTAAATCAGGGGTTTCTCAGCTCTGGCCCTCGAGGTTGCTTTCCTGCAGAGATTAGCTCAAATCAAACACACATTAACAATCTAATCAAGGTTTTCTTCAGGATTACTAAATTACAGGCAGGTGAGTTTGGAGCTAAACTCTGCAGGAAAGTGGACCTCAAGGCCCAGAGTTGAGAAACCCCTGTTCTAGATTTCAAGCAATGTTATGTTCTGGTCACAGTCACATTTCTGTTTTCTGTCTCTCTATTCTCTATTCAATTCTTCTATGCCTTTGTTTCACTAGTACGGGGATCTGACTTTTCGAGAAACTGTATTTCTCAATTAGACTAATTCTATTTGCATTATGTATCAGCTATACAAAACACTAATTTTGATAAATATATTTTACATATATCCAACATTTTTCATCTGCTGTCAGAAGTTTTGATGCTTCTGAATTTAAATGATCTGTTTTGTCTGTAAAGCATGTTGTTGGCTATATGTTAAAGCCACATTATGAAACTTGGTCATATGAGCAAGAGCCATTAATAATGGGAGAAATGAACCACTAAATGATATGATACTTTGAATCAACAAAACCAGTTGCTCTGCAAAATGATCCACTTCTTCAAAGTGCTCAAAACACCACATGCTGGTGATGCATGCTCTAAATGCAACCAAAACTCAATCCAAACATGCATAAAACACCTTTTACCAACCAGTTGCAAATGATTTACTGAAAGTGTTATTTATTAATTGACTAAACAGGCCAACAAGAGTCTTTTAATTACCTGAAAGTGCGTGCACAAAGCAGGAAATAAGTGCTTAAGACTGCCCCAGGTGTTGCATATTTTATTTTGGGCAAAGATGAGTGTGTAACTTTTGCAACTGCTTTTATCACTTAATTAGAAGCAGCACGATTACTAAATTGTATCGTCTTTTACAAAGGGACTAGTGACCAGACATACATAAGTTTATTTTTAAACTGCAAAGTACTACTATGCTAGTGTAATTTAATTAATATTACAATGCTAATTAAGATTTTTCTACCTGAAAAAAAAAAACGTTGAACTAAACAACTAAATAAGACATGATAAATCAAGACAAAAGACAGACATCACACACAATGTACTGATGCATGATCCCTCATGAACAAATATAACACCTGATGTTTGCATGGATTGAGTCACATAGCCTATGCAAATATAGTTCCACATATAGTGTGTTGTCGTGTTAACACAGACAAACATTGTGTTGACAAAGTCAAATTTCATGGTATGTGTTCTGTTTAAGGACTCTTGGCCCCATCTGGCTTCCATACCCACACAAGTGTGTGACTATAAGGGATACAGTTACGGCCGGAAACTAACAATAAATTAAATTTCCAGTAGATTGTGTTTTATCAACGTCTACACCTACCCAACCCAAAACCTACCCCTTACAATAATGCAAAAACAGTAATTATTGTTGTACAGTGTGACAAAAATTACACTATATCAATCTGCACATGCCCAGTAGCCGCAGCTGTATCCCTTCTAGCCTTTTACCGTATTTAGAACAGGCCCACTGAGAAACACAGATTTCAAAACAGCGTGGCATAACGAATCTTCGTTAACTGAAATCACATGACTTTGGCAGTTTGATACGCGCTCCGAAGCGCTGGTTGTAAACAAATGATTCACAAAAGTTTCGAAGCTTGACAAAGCAGTTTTATTATTATTATTATTATTTATTCAGTTAGTACAAACTTTGTATGAAGTTTCGATTTAACAACTGTTGTAATACTAGAAAACAAGATCTTGTTTTGCAAACCACTGGTATAACCATAAACACTAGGCTAACTACAATAAGAACAATACCTTCAAAATTATCCACAGCAGCAATGACCAACCTTCCCAGGGCAATTGTTCAGGCATTTGACGACACCTGCTGATCGACTGGAGCCATATGATTAAACAAAACAGTCTCTCCCCACTGCATTTTCCAAAAAGCAGCATCTTCAGTGAAGTGAGTCTCGTGTAGAAAAACACATACGGTTACCCTACTTTTTAGAATGCACCCTGGAAGCCTCGCATATTCAAGTTAGTTACAAATGCTTCGACCTTTCCGATGCACATTCAGAAATACTAACCTTGAAACAAAGTGCACTTGTTTTTTTGTTTTTATTTAAGGAATTCAGGAAATAAGTCTATTGGCTTGTTTTTCTGAACTTATAACAAACTTTTTTTATTTCTGAAATGTAGTTTTTGATTTGGGACTCAGGATCAAATGAGCTGGATGATTTGTTAAACCAGCTAACTCTCTGTGGACAGTATCACATTCATAAATACAAAGTCACTGATTCCAATTTTAGGCTTTTCTGTAGCCTATTGATTTAAAAGCTTAAATCGTTTGCTAATCGTTTAAATAGAAAGCTGCTAAACCTGCACTATTGATGAAAAATGGGTTCAGTGGTATCTGTGCTATAGGGCCTACTGTATGTATATGTTTTTTTTTTTTTTTTTTTTGCATTGATTCAAATAAACTTAAATGGGGGAAAAAAAGCCTGTACCGCTCTTACGTCAAAAAAGTTGGCTATTAGGCCTACTAATTAATTAAACTTCTAAACTATGTAGCTATGGAACAACATAAATACATTACATATGAAATAAAGCATAAATGAACTGATTATTAAATCGATTTAACCTATAACCAGCATTGGGTACTATGGCAAATAATGAAAGGAATTATTGTGCAAAAGTATGAATGAAAGTTCAGGATGTTCAGGCATGATATTTAAGAACTAAAATGTTAGAAAATCTGCTGAAAAAAAAAAAAACTGAAATATTAAAAACTGACAATGACAATATCACCCATGTGAGATGATTCTTGGACGTTTCTAGACATCACAAAAGTTGCATATAACGTGTTGATAAATGTTGATATGGATTTATTGAACAGACAAAGAAATACATAAAAATGATATCACACATGCTTTATTTATTTATTTATTGTTTTGTGTGTTTGTGTGTGTGTGTGTGGGAGGGGGGGGGGGGGGATTGTCCAGCAGATGGCACTACACATACAGAAAAGGTGGATAAAAAAATATAAGGAAAGTGTGTAAGGTATAAGCTATAAACTATTTCATGCAGACAGTTTTATTTTTTATTTTTTTATTTTTTTAAATGTGCCATTGAAACAAATAAAATTAAAATGTAATTTAATTTAATATAAAAAATAAAATTATTGAAAAAATGATTTCATTGCAACAACATAACAAAACTTACTGTAGCCATTTACTGTAGGCTATGTAACCCTAAAAATTATGTAGGACTGATGTGGACTTAAAAGAAAGCGTTGATTTGGTCATGAATTAATTCTGGAATATACCTGTAATATGCAAATGTACTTCAGAAATGTACTTCAAAACTATGTATAGTAAGGCTTGAATAATTGATTTTGTTTTCACAGTATTGCCAACCAGCATATATTTAAAAAACACTGACTCACATGTTTTAGTTATATACGCTAAGCATTGCACCTTCTCATTACTTCATTCAGAACTCACAGCCTTGCGAGTTTGTTTCAGAGAGCTGTAGATCACTTCAGTGTCTGAATTCAGTGATGATGAAGGCTGTGAATAAATAAGATCAGCTCTGAGAATCATTTCTGCATCACAACCCTTAGTGTGTCATTTCAGTGCCACAAGCGTCAGATAATGAATATGCAAAAATAGTGATCATTTACAAACAAATTTCCCTTTTTGACTAGACAAACATACAAACCAACTGCACATCACTTTTACAAAAGTCTCAAGAGGAGACACTTACTGCTTTACGAAAGGTAATCACAGAACTGTAAATCACTGAATTTTCATCCACTGCGGCAGAAGGCTGTGAATAAACAGAAATGATGATGATTCATTTACAATCAGCATCTCAGTCAGTGTCTAGAGACAGTTACACACATGTGGACTGATGGCTTACAGCAGCGTCTGCTGGACTGTTGGATGTCATTTGGTATTCACACATTTAGATGGTACTGTTAGCTAATGAGTTTTGGTTGAATGTATTCTTCTCCATCAATATGTTAATAAAATCCTAAAACACTTACTGTATTTCTGGTGCTGTTAAAATGTCCTTCTCTAATTTGACCCCTCTCTGTCAAAGTGAGATATGAAGATTAATATTTTACACTATTAACATCCACGGAATCTTTCCATTCCACAAAAAAAAAAAAAAAAAAAGTTATTTCTAGTGTTCTATAATGTTCTATAGATTTGTATGTTCTTCACATTAAGAAAAAAAAGGTTCTCTTAAGAACTGTTTACTGATAGGTTATTTGTGTAACCAAAATTAGACTTAACAGGGGTTTATGAATTAAATTCACAAATAGTCAAAACTCACCAGGCTTCTTTCTTAGCCTCCATGTTACTATGGCAACAAGAGTAACAATCAGTAACAGCATAAACATCGTAATCAAACACGTGACCAGAAACACATCAGACCTGTAGTGATGAAGAGACATATTTGTTTTTATCATACAAAATAACAGCAGGTTAATCTTATAAAGTTTTGTTTGTAATTTAGAGATATCGGGCCTCATTTATAAGGCATGCGTATAACACTCAGATTTGATCTTAGAGTGTGCGCACGCTTAAATCCACGTCAATGCTCATATTTGTAAAAACTGGTTTTGACGTGGAAAAGTGCTTAGAGTCAGGGTCCGAGTACTGCAGGTTTTAGAAAATGTAAGCTCAGCACGCTGTTCTAAATGAAAGAATTTGGATGATGACTGGTGATCTTTTACATGTTAATGGCATTAATTAGGAGTCATTTATAAGCAGAGACCTGAAACCATTCATTTGCGATTCATAGATTTCACATCTGAAAGAGACACGTAGGCTACGTGCGTTTTCTGTATGAATCACCCTTACACATATTTGAGAGATAATCATAAGATCAATTTTAGAATGTTTCTGTGCAACATTTTATAAATGAGGCCCATCATTTCAAGCAAATGCACATGGAAATGCCTTAAATACTTGTTTTGCTCATCCATGCAGCTGTGTATTTCACTATTAACGGTCTCTGAGGCTGCTGTTGGAGAAGGATGGGTTTCAGCTCTGCAATTAAAAATAACATTACCATGGTGCATGTGACAGTTGGGCAGTAGTTACTATTATGAATGACTGAATAACAATGTTTACACTTACATGTCTGTCTCAGGTTTTGAATCGGTAATCATAGCTCTTGGAAATAGCAGAAATGGAGAAATAAGTTTCTTAGTTTGAACGTAATGTTATCATTATAACTGTTTGTTATGGAAACCCATTTCCAAGAAAATACACTCTTTGGCAAATCAGAATTCTGACATAAAAAGTAGAAATTTTTATCTTGAAACTTTGACTTAATTGTATAATTGTAACTTTTAATCTCAAAGTTATGACTTACGTATGTATGATTTTCAAAATTTCAACAATTTATTTTTGTCAAATTTGAATTTGAATTTAGTTTTAGATTTTCAGTTTTATCTCATAATGTTGACTTTTTACGTTGACTTCTCATCTCATAATTTTGACATTTTATATCATAATTATGATTTACCAAAACATGATTTATTATGTGGCGGAATTGGGTTTCCATAGTATATTATGTTGCCTTTGATGGTTTTTCAGATAAATAAATGATTTTATACATTTCATATCTTAATTAGCTATTAAACACGTTATTTCTGTTCCTGAGCAGTCTGAAAGACATTCAGTCTGATAAACTCTGTGTAACGGTTCCTTACTGTATTCATTTGCGCTTGCAAAAAAATGTAACATATAAAAAAATATAAACAAAATATGTTGTATCTGTTTGGAATTACATGATAGAGATCATTTATTTTAGGTAAAAAAAAATAAATAAAAAAAAAATCAGAATAAAATTAAGTTTTTATTAAAAAAGACTAATTAACAATCTATCACTATAGAGATTCACAGTATATAAACGGAAAATTTTTGCCTTTTTACAACCCCTGGTTGTGATGTGACATTAAAATGTTCTGGCTAGAAAAGTATTTGGATGTGAGTGATTGTCAAGTTTACACCTACATGTCTGTCTCAGAGTCAGATGGTGCAGCAGCTGGAATAGTTGTAAATGCTTGAAAAGAGACAAAAAAATATGTTCGTTTTAATAAAATTTTATAGCCATTATGAATTTCACCATGGCTAAACTGGTTTGTGATTTTACCTCTTTTGGGTTTAGTGACTGTGAGTTGAACAGGAACCTGCAGATCTCCTACAGAGCAGCAGTACCAGCCAGAATCAGTCAGTCTCAGTCCAGTCATCAGCACAGTGAAGGATCTTCTCCCATCATCATCATATTCATCATCATCACTGATCTGGACTGATGAACTCTGGGATGTGTCATTCCTCCTCACTGTGTAACAGCTCTGATCTTTGTATCTGCACCACTGTTTAACTTTATTCTTATACTGAGAACTGTAGAGACACTGAACACTGAGATCACCACCTTCATGTCCAGATACACTGCTGTTCACCACAAACACATCAGGAACTGAACACAGAAAAAAAGGATCGATAAGATTTTTAAATCAAATGGCTCATTGTTTCTAAAATGTAAATGTTGATATATGACCCTGGACCACAAAACCAGTCTTAAGTCGCTGGGGTATATTTGTAGCAACAGCCAACAATACATTGTATGGGTCAAAATGATCTTTTTTTTTTTATGCTATAAAATCATTAGGATTTTAAGTAAAGATCATTTTCCATGAAGATATTTTGTAAATTTCCTACTGTAAATATATTAACACTTAATTTTTAATTAGTAATATGTATTGCTAAGAACTTAATTTGGACAACTTTAAAGGCAACTTTCTCAGTATTCAGATTTTTTTGCACCCTCAGATTCCAGATTTTCAAATAGTTGTATCTCGACCAAATATTGTCCGATCCTAACAAACCATACATCAATGGAAAGCTTATTTATTCAGCTTGATGTATAAATCTCAGTTTCGAAAAATTGACACTAGGACACGTTTTGTGGTCCAGGGTCACATTTCATGAAGTATTTACTACAGTTGGGAACCCTTCATTTGAAGCCAGTAATTTTTTAAACCAATTCTGGAACTCTGTCCTTACAAAAATTAACCATGTGGTTTTAATACAAAAAAAAAACAAAACAAAAAAACAACAACAACAAAAAACAAACAAACAAACACACACACACACACACACACACACACACATAAAAACATAAATGGTTATTGTTAAACTAGCCATGGTTTCCCGAAACTAACCATAGTTTAACCACAGTATTTGTAGTAAAACTGTGGCTCTAAAAAAATGCAATTAATAAATGCAATTAAATGAAATTAATACAATGCAAATTTAATTAATTAATAATAATAATAATAATAATAATAATAATAAAGACATCACTCATTCATTCATTCAACACACCAAAAAAACATGGTTACTACATTTTTACTATAATAAAACCATGGTTAATTTTCGTAAGGTTATACAGTTATCCAACTGGACGTGCATTCTTCCGCGGATGCGCACGGAACAGCCTAAAGATACACTGAGGTTAAATTCGAAATAGTAGACCTCTATTTCAATCTGCCATTCTGATTTCAGCCACAAAACGCTTATTTAATCTGCATTCGGCGATCAGATTAATCTGATCCAGAACGAACGATTTTTACGAGTCACTCAGTTCTGAGTTAAAACAGTATGAATAATTATTGATTTAGTGGATCAAAACACGGAACCATTCGCCACGGTTTCTGTGATCTGATTCACTGCAAACCGGAATCGTTCAGAGGAATTATAATCTTAATTAGCGTTTATATTAGGTAACTGAAGAAAAATAATGATATCTCAGTAATTAAACACAATTATGGCCTCGTCGGTTCACATTAGGCTAGTCATTGCCCTGTCAAGTTCTCACTTTTTTTTAGCTACAGAAATAAATATCTAGACTATCACACAAAATGCAACAACAACCTTTTACATAATTAATAACATTACTTAGCTAAATTATTTGTTACAATAATTTGGAAGTTGGAAAGATATTCTTACCTGATTGTACCGTCAGATACAAATAATATCCGTCGTCTAGGGTGTTATAGTCACCGATCTCCACAGCACACCAGTAATATCCAGAGTCTGAGGTCTGCAGATTCTCCCACTGCACTGTAAAAATACTCTGTGCTGGATAATCAGTGAGGGAATATTTTCCTGTCTCATTTGCATATCTCAATATACTGCAAGAGACCCAAGGTGACCCCTTACACCAGTATTTACGGTTTTCTTTATGTTTTTTATCATACAGACATGGAATAATTCCAGGTGATCCAGATTTCACTCCGATATTCAGTGCTTTAATTCCAGCTTCATCTGTAAACGAGATTAAATGTAAACGAAAACATCCATAAACTGCGCGTGTAGGCTACGAAACGTGAGATTTAAAAGCTCAAAGAATTCAAGTTAAAAAAATTTAAAAATGCAAGTATAACAAAACACCATGCAATTGTTTAATAACGCTAATTATAAGAGAGAATTGTAAGTGTTTTACCTGAGATGTGAAGTAAAATCCCAGAGAGAATCAGAGGGTAAATCATGTCTATAGCGGAGTGTATGTGCATGAGAGGAGCTGGTCAGGTCTTGCAGTGTGTCTGTTTCCTCATGTTTCAGAGGAAGAGCAGACATATCGCCTTGAACCACATATACATCAACAAGTGAGCAAAGTAGCCAGCCAGCAACCTCACACTAGCAACAACAAATAAATACTTCATTTATGGGCTCTAATTTGATTTGTGAATATATATTAACGGTAATTTAATTACTGTCGAAATGTTTAAGAAATAATATATTAAGGCTGATCAGATGACTTTGAATTTACTGCGCCTGATTGAACGACATTTTTCTATGAACGCGATTAAAACACACAAAGTGTCATGTTTAATTGTTAGGTTATTTTTTTATCATTGTTTGTTCAATAATTTTCATAATTTGTGCTTTTTTACAACATTAATTAATTAATTTTTCTGTTTATATTTTTAAATAAAATGGGGTGGAGCTGAGGGAAAGGGTTCATGGGGGTTGGTATAAATTATTTTGAAAAAGCTAAATTTGATCAAAATAAATGCATGTTCAAACTCTAAACTGTCAAAACATCGAAACATTTGTAGCATGAGATAAAAGAAAATTATATCAGAGTTTGAGAAAACAGTGCAAAAAGTAACTATTATTATTAATTTGACAGTAAATAATGGATGGGGAAACTTTCACCTGATTTCACCAGACATTTTTAATATCTGATCTATTATCTCCTCTTATAAAGCTATGCTGTACGTTTGTTTAGTTACTAACAAGTAAACTACAGTATATATTTTTGTAAATGCAATTATGCTGGTATTTTCATAAGAAAATATCTGCTGTTAGATACCATGTTCGCCACAATTTTTTTCTTTCTTTTTTTTTTTGATGCAGGTTACATTTCTTCTCTGTATCTCAGAGAAAAAAAAAAAAAAAAAAAGGATTTCTTTAAGCCTACAGTTCTGTGTTGCATTGGTTCCTGTAATGAGCGTGCTGAACTTCTGAGCAAAAAAGAAAATAATGTGAGAATCTGCAGTGTGGGTGTTGGACAGAAATCAACCACAAAAACATAAGAACAGAAGCAGTGCATAAACATTCAAGCAGAAACACTGACTTCTGCTCCACTTACAGTGTTGTTCACTGCCGATCAGCGTAGACCACAGAGTGCAACAGCAGCAGGCCAATACAGACATATGAGCACACCACAAAGTGTGTGATACATTTATACAGTATGAGCAGACCATCTTGTTGAAAGCATGCAAAAGCTGTGTATACTTAAAATAATAAGACAAAGGACAAGGATAGGAACTTGAAACCAAGACACATACAACTGCAAAATACTTTTATTTCATTTTAAACATGCTTATTTCTATTAATGCAAACAACAGAACACTGTACAAGTAAACTTAAAGTGATTTTTACTGTGAAGAAATTAAACAGAGATAGTATAATACAAAAAAATAAAAAAATAAAAAATGTTGTGATGACAGTCCTGTGCTGTTGATTTTGTTTCTCTTGGTCAGTAGGTCCTGTGTTGCTGTCAGTGTGGACCCACAGTGCTGTATATTATGCTGTATATTGCTCCACCTGCTGGAGACTTCATCACTTCATTCCCAGGAACATTATCAATAATACTGTAGTAGATTATGTTCTTGTTGGGATTCTGTGGAGAAAGGGATTGTATAATAAACATGATATATAATTATGTCTGAAATTTCATGACATCAGTGCATGTCTGGTCTACTTACATCAGGGTTCTCATCATGTACAGTGCTGTATATCACATGATCTTCATGTTTAGAGTAGATCTGCATTTCACACACAAAACAATACAGAAAAAAATGTCAAGAAATCAACATTTGACTCATTTAATAAACTATAAGTTCCATGGCCAACCCAATGAATATGAGAAGGAAAAAAAAAAAAAAAAAAAAGCAGCATTTTCTTTTCTCACATTTCGCTCTAAAAAGTTTTTTGGTTGGTTTCAATGATGACACCTCTCTAGGTGGATTTGCTAATCCCTCTGTTAACCATAAGAGGGAGACAACAAGAGTCTTTGGCTCAAATCTCCATTGAGTATTTTTTTATTTTTCTCAAAACCATAAATCCAGATCAACAAACAATTAATTTCTTGTTCACAGCAGATTTGAAATTCTTATTCATTTAAGAAAACTGCACATTTTAGCACATGTGTGCAAATACAATTTGCACAATAACTAAATGCACATTGCCTGCTTGATTACCAATAAAACATGATTCAATCATTTTTCAGACTGACATACATGTATATTTCATAAATATCTAAGGAATGTGTATTATGTCTGCTATAAATTGGTAAATGTTTTCCCGTTCACTATACATGAATTCACATGAAAGAAATATGTAAAAATGTACATGCAAATGTAAAACACTGCTACAAAAATAAATGTACTGTACAGTGTCAAACAGTCACTTCTTTAACCAGGTATTCTATTTAATTTATCACAGACACAAATAAGAAACACACCATGGTATGCGTCAGTTTAGAAGTATTGGGCTGTTGCCAGGAATAGCCATCTAACTGATATCTGTATAAAACATTTGGCAGTCAGTGCCAACAAAAAGTACAATAAAAATTAAATGGTGAATAAACATCCAAACATTTTGACCAGTGCAGCTCACACAATGACAAGTGAACTTAATTTTGGTGGCACTGACTAATTTACTGACACAATAACTTTTGGGTGAGTTACTTCTACATTTTGTGGACATGTAACAGAGTTCTGAAGTCCCATAAAATGTTCAGAAAATAGCATTTAAAGATGTATGATAAAGTCACATCAGCTACCACCGCTGGGGAAGAAGCACTGACACTCTGACACACTGACACACACGTTCGTTTTTGTGAAAAGTGGGGACATTCCATAGGCGTAATGGTTTTTATAGTGTACTTACTGTATGTGCTATTGCCCTACACCTACCCTACACCTAAACCTACCCCTTACAGGAGACTGTGCATTTCATCTTTCCCTTAAAAAAAAAAAAAAAACTCACTCTGTGGGATTTATAAGCGTTTTGAAAAGTGGGGACATGGGTCAATGTCCTGAGATGTCACCTTCACCTTGTAATACCCATGTCATACCTTTGTCATTATACAAATCTATGTCGTGACTTTTCACAAAAACGTGCACACACATACATACATACATACATACATACATACATACACACCCGTCTACTTACCTCATTCATCCTCTTTACCGTTCCTCCCTGCCATTGCTGCTATCAGAGTAGCGGGTGCACACGCAATCCTGATACCACATGGACATTCTCCCATTTCAGTACTCTCCACTGTCCATATCCATTTCCCGGTCATTTCAAACACTTACAAGTCAGGACTGGCGGCAGCAAAGTTGGCTCAGCAGTACCTGAATATTCATCATGGCGGTCCTCATACTCAACCACTCAAAGGTACTCTATGTGGCGTTTCTCATAACTCTGCATCTGAAAGGGGTCGTGTTGAACTATCTGGCAATCCACAAGGTCCAAAGTCAATGACCAAAGACTTGCTTTGCTTTTACTGCAAGCAGCCGGGCCACAAAGCAGCTGTCACAATTCCCATCTCCAGTCACTAAGCCTGTCACCCTTACACACTACATTTCCCATAATCCTCTCTGGTCTTCACCTGCACACCCTTCACAATCAACACACCTGTCTGCCAATACCCTCATCTACAGATCTATTTAAACCAGCACAGCACATACACGGATTGTCTGGTCTCATCATCGTTTCATTGTAAAGACTTACCTGACTACCTCGTTGGATTATTACCTGTCTTCTGCTACAGCCTTGACTCCCTCTCACCCACTCTGCTACTCTGCACCTGCAATGACCACAGGACAGTTATCATCTCAGCTAAGTCACCTAAGAATTCTATGAACTGGACACTCACCTACTTGCACTGCTGCTTCACTTATATCCTTTACATAAAGACCTTGTACTGACATTACCCCAGTTGTCCTCTTCCTCTGGTGATGTGACAGCAGCTGTGTGTCCCACTCGCAAAGCAAAACTTATGGGGCTTTGTTATGTGCCTAGGACTGTGATTTTGACTCTGTGGGGGAGAGTCAGAATGATGTGATTGTTAATGGATATGAACTGAAAGCACTGTTTGACACTGGAAGTTCTCTGTCAATGCTGAGATCTTGCTTTATAAATAATGTCAATTATGTGAACACTACCTCTTCCCTGTTGAAAAAAACCAGCATATGCTGGTTAGGTAGGTTTTGAAGCATGGATGCTGGTTTGAGCTGGTTTAAGCTGGTCCTTAGCTGGTCCCTCCTGCTCAGGACCAGAAGTACCCGGGTATCCCAGTCTCTGTGAACTCAATGGAGGCTCTTGAAGTTAATGGCTGTAAAGTCCCAGGGAACATAGCACAGCTTCAAAGGGAGGATAAAACTTTAAACCCCTTATTTGTCAAAGTTGATTGTGAAAAAACATCAAATTTGTGCAAAGAATATGTAGTGATGAATGGTGTGTTGTATGTGCGAACCAATGATGTTATGCATTTAATTGTACCATCTTGTTGTCGTCCTCTTGTTCTGCCCCTTGCACACACTGTTCCATGGGCTGGCCACCTGGGCCAACAGAAAACATACGCACATGTTAGCTCACGATTTTACTGGCCCACACTATACACTGGTGCACAAATATACTGTAACACACGTGCCATCTGACAAAAGACAAGTGCTGTGTCCCAGCGGGGCAGAGCACCCCTGCAATCTCTCCCTGTCATCTTTGCACCTTTTAGGCGGATCGGCATGGACATTGTGGGGTCGTTGGAAAAGAGCAGTGCTGGACATCGCTACATCCTGGTAGTCAGGGCCTAAACCACAAGGTATCCTGAAGCCTTCCCACTCTGTTCTATCACCACACCTAAGTTCATCCATGCCCTGGTTCAATTCTTCTCCAGAGTCGGCATACCCAAGTAGATACTCAAGGACCAGGGAATGAATGGCTGATGGGGCAGGTGAACCACTCCCTACCACCCGCAGACAGATGGTCTTGTGGAGAGATTCAACCAAACTGTCAAGAACATGCTGCGGAAGTTCGTTGCAGACACAGGATGAGACTGGGACAAGTGGCTACCAATTGTTCTCTTTGCTTACCGAAAGGTACCCCAAGCATCAACGGGATTCTCACCGTTCAAGCTCCTCTATGGATGGCAGGTACAAGGACCCCTGGACCTGAAAGAAAGGGTGGGAGGAAGAACCTGCATCCAAGATGGAGGAGAAAGGCATTGTGCAGTACATGCAAGAGATGCTAGATCGTCTGGAGCAGTACAGAGAACAAGCCAAAGAGAACCTACAAGAAAAACAACAAGCGCAGAAAAGATGGTATGATCAACACGCCAGGCTATGACAGTTTCAACCTGGGTAGAAGGTATTACTCCTGTTGTCAACTTCAACAAGCAAGCTACTGGCAAAATGGCAGGTGCCATACACTGTGGCCCGTAAGATAGGGCCAGTAACATACAAAGTTCATCATCCAGACAAGGGCAAGACCAGGGAGACCTACCATGTGAACCTTTTAAAGGAGTGGAAGGTGCCACCCGGTAAAGGACCAGAAACATCACTTCTGGTAAGGAAGGTGGAGGTGGAAGAGGAAGAGGAATCAGAAGATGCAAAGAGACAGCCGTCTGTGGTGAGTCTAACTCATCTAGAAGACACCAAAAGGAAAGAGCTGCAGCACCTCCTGAACCAGTTTCCCACTTTGTTCTGTCAGAGGCCTGGACGGACTGAGCTGACCCAACACACCATCCACCTTTCCGATCCATCACCATCACGCCAACGTCCTTACCAGGTGCCTGAGAGGCTAGTGGAACCCTTGAAGGAGGAGATTAAAATGATGATGGAGCTAGGAGTGATTGAGCCTTCAACGAGTGAGTAGAGCAGCCCAATAATGATTGTACCCAAGAAAGACGGATAGCTGCGTGTCTGCATCAACTTCTGCAAGCTCAACGCCCAATCTAAGTTTGATGTATACCCCATGCCAAGAGTGGATGATCTGCTGGAGAAGATTGGAATAGCCCAGTACATCACCACGCTAGACCTGTGTAAGGGGTACTGGCAGGTACCCCTCAACCCTGAGTCCTGACTCTACACTGCATTCCGAACACCTCTAGGACTATTCCAATTCACAGTCCTTAGTTTTGGCCTTCACGGGGCCCCAGCCACATTCCAAAGACTGATGGACAGAGTACTCCAAGGTTGTGAAGACTGGTCTGTGACGTACCTGGATGATGTGGTAATCCACAGCAACTCTTGGGCAGAGCATCTTCAACATCTCCAGTAAACCCTAAAGAGGAAGCAGGATTGACATTAAATGTTTCAAAATGTGAGTGGGCAAGGCAAGATGTGAACTACCTGGGGTATAACCTGGGCAATGGACAGCTGAGAACACAGATGAACAAGGTGGAAGCAATTTGAATGAGCCCACTACCAAAGACTTAGAAGGAAGTGAGGTCATTCCTGGGACTGGTTGGCTGGTACAGGAGATTTGTGCCAAACTTTGCCTCCATCGCGGCTCCTCAAAGATGGTGACAAACCCTATTCCCTGGACTGATGACTGTGAGACAGCTTTTAATACCCTAAAAAAAAACGATGTGCTCCAGCCCAGTCCTGCAGAGTCCAGACTTCTCTGAGAGGTTCCTGATGCAAGTAGATGCGTCCGCAACAGGGATTGGGGCGGTCCTTGCCCAGGGAAGCGCAGGAGAAGAGAGGCCAGTTGTCTACCACAGCCGTATGCTACTCCCCAGGGAGACAAGATTTTCGGGGGTTGAGAAAGAAGGTCTCACTATCAAGTGGTCCCTGGATAGCTTGCGCTATCTAACGCTCCTTGGTCGAGAGTTTGACCTAGAAACTGACCACCATGCCCTAACCTGGATCCAGTCCATGAAGGACCACAATCCCAGAGTCACACGATGGTACATCGCCCTGCAGCCGTACCACTTCAAGATACGGCATACAGACTCAACATGGTAGCCGACTACCTGTCCAGGTATCCGGCCAATACGTGACTTGGAGAGGGGGAAGGTGATGCGATAAAGTCACATTAGCTGCCACCGCTGGGGAAGCAGCACTGATACACACACACACACACACGCATACATACATACCCGCCTTCTTACCTCATTCATCCTCTGTACCGTTCCTCCCTGCCATTGCTGCTGTCAGAGTAGCGGGTGCACACGCAATCCTGATAGCACATGGACATTCTCCCATTTCAGCACTCTCCTGTGTCCATATCCATTTTCCGGTCATTTCATACACTTACACTGCACTTGTTGTGTCGTTTCGTCCCTGTGATGTTTGTCTGTGGGTGTAGTCAGTCTTCCGACGGGAAACGCTGCGCCGGCAAAACTGAACGAACGAGTACCGGCCAATTATGACATCATGGGCTTGGTCGCGCTGGCGCAGCACAACCTGGAAGATCGATCAGTTTGGCTTATCAAAAAATAAGCCAAACTGAACACTTATATTGTCATACAAACATTTTCATAAGTAGTTTCTCATAAACGAAATGACTTACTCTATCAATGGTTGTGCTGTCATTTCTCTTTCTGATTTGGTGTTGGTCTTGCTCTTCATTTAAAAAAAAAAAAGAGAGAAACAATAACATTATATTAACAGAATTGATATACTATATATAGAAATTGTGCTGTTGAAATATATTATAAAATGGAATTGAATTAAATTAATTATTTAAAAAAAAAATGGAGGTCAAACCGACTGGGTCTCCGTCTCCATCTCCAGATGAAAACACCAACCAGAATCAATAACAGCAGAAACACAGCTGAAACTGGAAGCCACACAGTTAGGAGTTCATTGTCTCTGTGAGAAATAAAGAAACATTTTAAAATCTTTTCACATTTAAAAGTTTTAAAAATGATGTGGGACTAATTCGGCTGCATAAATGACAACAGAAAATATGTAATATCTGAAATATTTCAGCCTAGTCGTAGAATTAGTAAAAGGTTGATTTATTATAAACAATACAGATGTAGTACATTTGTGATTTGTTAATGACTTCAGTTGTATTATTATTATTATTATTATTATTATTATTATTATTATTATTGTGATGTCCTGTTGCACTGCTGCAAAGATAAAAAAAAAAAATTACAAATAAAAAAAAGAAACAGAAAAGAAAAATCATGAAGGCAATGAAGAAATGAGTTGTTAGAGTAAAAGGGAAAATAAATTGAGAAAATAGCTCATGACAACAAAATGCAGACACATACATTTCCATTCCACAAAGATGATTCTGAGAAACTTCAATGAGAAATGTTTGAATACTGACGTGTCTTTTTCTTTGTCTGACTTTGCCTCAGTTACAGTGAGATGAACAGGATTCAGTGCCTGCCCTACAAAGCAGAAGTACCAGCCAGAATCAGTCAGTCTCAGTCCAGTCATCAGCACAGTGAAGGATCTTCTCCCATCATCATCATATTCATCATCATCACTGATCTGGATTGATGAACTCTGGGATGTGTTAGTCCTCCCCACTGTGTAACAGCTCTGATCTTTATATCTGCACCACCGTTTTACTTTATTCTTATATCCAGAACTGTAGAGACACTGAACACTGATATCACCACCTTCATGTCCAGATACACTGCTGTTCACCACAGACACATCAGGAGCTGAACACACACACACACACACACACACACACACACACACACACACACCAATCATTTGAAATGATAAAGCACATACTTAACATTAGAATGTGATTAAAATAAATACAAAATCACTTACCAGATTGTACCATGATATAAAGCTCATATGTGACAGTCGGTTTTCCTTCAATGTCCACAACACAATCATAAAGTCCAGTGTCTTCATTCTGAGGGTTTCTCATAGACACAGTAAAGAGACTCTGATCAGGATAATCAATTATTGATAGATTCTCATCTGTTGTGTTTTTGTATATTGCATCAGTTTCTGAGAACCAGTATTTCTTCTGCTGTTTGTATTTCTCATCATAATGGCACGGGATGGTGAAAGATCCTCCAGTATGAATGGTTAATCTATGGTTTGACCAACCATTGTAGCTTTCAACACCTAAACAAACAACATGCAAATAATTATTATGTCAATATCACGCTACGGTGGTATGAAGAGCGCACGAAGAAGGAGATGAATTCAAACAGTATTTCATATAATCCACATGACGGTAAATCCACAAAGGCAGACAGGAGACACACATAGCACATCACATTCAGCAACATCAGACATTCAATACCAGACGAAAACTAATGGAACAGACTGGACTATAAGTACAGAAGCTAATGAAGATCATTTTTGACACACACCTGAACTAAATGACACAATCAAACATGAGAAACGGTGGAATGAGGAGCGCACAGGGCCGGCGCTAGAAGACTATTGCCTAGGGCCTCGGGCTTTGAGGGGGCCCTCCAAAACCGTAACATCCCCTATACGGCAGTCCATGGACAGCAAAATACTAGCCTCATTGTTCATTGGATATTGTTGAATTGTCACACACCTGCAATTAAACCAGTTAATGTTTGCCGTTTCAAAGCGGGTCCTGCCTTCTGAATGTTTGCCGTAATGAATCCATCCTTCAGGGCCGTTTCTGGACCGATCATTCACCAATTTATTACGAGTTTAAAAGAGCGCAAGCGCTGCCCAAACGCGACGCTTTAAATTTGCACCTACAGTAAATGACATTGCTTTGGGAGCTGACTAGCAAAATAGCTACAAAAGTAAAAGCAAAGAACTTTGTATTCAAATTCAAAAAGCAAACACACTAGACCATTTTTTAATGTTTCAAAAAAGTACCTCAGAAGTGTGTAACTTCTAAACTGTGCTATTTATAGGCTATTTAAGGTAGTAATACAATACATAGTGTAACGAGGTTGACGAGACGTGAGTCATGTGGATCCATCTGCAAGCTTTTATTCATAGGCATGGTCATAGATACAGGCAGGGTCGAACAATGGCAAACAGGTATAGTAGAGACAAGGCAAAGAGTAATCCTAGAGCAAGCAAAGGTCGACGATCGGCGAACAGAATCCAGAGGGCAAGGCAGAGAGATAATCCAGGGAACACGGGCTAGAATAAAACACGGGAAGACACAATCCAAGACAGGCAGGGGAACACTAGGAAAACTAACAGGGGCTCAGAGAGTTGCTACAGCTAGGAGAGCAGTAAATGCAAACAATACTCGGCACGAGGGAGAGAATGTCCAGGGTTAAAATAGTGTGTGTGTGATTAGTGATGCGTGGGATCAGGTGTGCGTGTGATTAGTGCAATGAGTGATTGGTGACAGCTGTGTGCGTGTGACTGGCGAGATGGCTGATGGGAAATGCAGTCCATTGTGATGTGTGGTGTGAAGTCCATGTGGTGAGCGAGTGACCTCTGGTGGAGGGTGAATGGAAGTGCAGACCAGATTCGTGACACATAGGCTAAAATCATATTTATTAATATTAATAATATGACAATATCATTGTTAATATTGGTTAAATAGGAGGGAGAAACCCTGTCCATACCCAGCTAGAAAAAAAATATAATATATAAAAATATATATATAAAAGCACTGATCTACATTTACTGAAGTGGTATTCAGGAACTGTGAATAAATTACTGAAAAAATTACTGCAAAATAATCATAATTTTATCATGGCTATAATAACATCCTCAACAAACAAAAATAGATTATCTTAGATAAATTTTGATTAATATGTACGTACAGTACCGGTCAAAAGTTTGGACACATTACAGTTTTTTAAATAAGTCTCTTATGCTCATCAAGCTATACATTTATTTGATCAAAAATGCAGAAAAAAAAATAATAATAATACTGTGTGATAGAAAATTTAATAAAAAAAATAAATAAATAACAGCATTTATTTAAAATAGAAATCTTTTGTAACAATACCGTTCAAAAGTTTTTTTTTTTTTTTTTTTATTAATACTTTTATTCACAAGGATGTGTTAAAGTGATGCTGTAAATTCAGCTATGACTCACAGAAATAGATATTTTAAAGTATGGCAAAAAAAAAAAAAATAGAACACCATTATTTAAAGTTTCACAATATTATAGTTCTTTCTGTATTTCTGATCAAATAAATGCATACTTGATGATCATAAGTGATGTCTTTCGAAAACATTAAAAATAGTAATTTGTCCAAACTTTTGACTGTTACTAAGTAAAAATATACAAATTTACAATGAAATGTTGTATAAATAAAAAAGTTAGGAATCACATTTGTTTCAAATGCTTTTTATTGGGGGTGGGGGGCCTCCAACATGAATTTTGCCTAGGGCCTCTAAATGACTAAACGGCCCTGGGAGCGCACAAAGAAGATGAATTCAAACAGTATTTAATATAATCAACACAAGGGTAAATCCACAAAAGCAGACAGGAGACACACATAGCACATCACATACAGCAACATCAGACATTCAATACCGGATGAAAATTAACAGAACAGACTGGACTATAAGTACAAAAGCTAATGAAGATAATTAATGACACACACCTAAATGACACAATCAAACATGAGGGAAAACTAGGTCACAGAGTACATGGGGAATGAAAACACAACAAACAGTCCTGGGGTGTGACAGTCAAGAATTAACAATAAATCACCTCTTAATTTGTTTAGTCTTCCCAGAAAACACAATAAAAGCAACACAAACAGATTAGTATAAAATGTGCCATTACAAAATGATAAACATGATCTCTTAAAACAAACATCACAACATTTGCTCACCTATAATAAGCCAAAAGCCTACTGAAATGTAGAATATTTTTGTCTTTGCGTATGCGGCCATTGTGTACGTTTCTCTTCCTGTATCTGAGCTGTTCTAACTGTGGTTGTAGTAACTGCTGCTCTTCCCCTTTCCTCTCATGTAGCGTTATTAACATATTACTAATGTATTGCATAACCTGGCAAAGAGCTGAGGATAGACTCTAAATCAGGAGCAGTGTTGGGTAGGCTACTCTAAAAAAATAATTAATCACTAGTTCTTCAACAGTGTATTTAGATTGCTGTACAAATTACTCTCTCCAAAAAGTATTTAATTACTTATTACTGATTACTTTCTAAATCATATCAAAGTTAATGAATGATACGAGGATAGACATGAAACAGTTTTTATAATTATTTCAAATAAATAAATGATAACTACATAAAATATTCTGGTCACACTTTAGATTAGGGTCCAATTCTTACTATTAACTAAATATTAACTATGAACTAACTATACTTTTCCCTCAATATACTCCTAATTACTACTTAGTAGTTGTAATGCTTAGTAGTTGTTGACAATTAAGTTTAAGTATTGGGTAGGACTAAGAATTTAGAATAAGGTCTTGCAGAATAAGACATTAATATGTGCTTTTTAAGTAATAATAAACAGCCAATATCCCAGTAATATTCATGCTAAAAAACCAACTAGTTAATAATGAGAATTGGACACTAAAGTGTTACTAATATTCTTATTAACTCACCAGAGTATTTAAAGTGAGAAGGGTACATAAAAAGTATGCATTTTAAGGTTAGACTTTAGATTTTGATGTTAAATGCACTATTGTATTGCATTTTATATAAATGTTCTACAGTCTATACACAGTATTAAGTTCAATTACATAAGAAGTAACTGTAATTAAATTACAGAAAAAATAAGAGTAATCCCTAGGGGTGACCCCGAATAAGATTTGATACTTCGATAGGATGAGCTTGATTTGACTCCCAATCTCACAGTCGAATATTTGCTCAGGTGTTATGATCATGCCATTTTGGCCATATGGGGGTCTTCAAATGTCTGATTTCACATAGAACTACCGGTTTTCTCACAATAAGTTAATATACAGCCTATTATGATAATGCTGTAAATAAGAATCTGAAATGAAATAAGCTTTAAATAAATATTTTAACATGCATGCATAAATCCAACCACCCCTAGGTTTAAGTCTCACTTTCTATGATCCGTGACCGACAGAGGAGCATCTTGGCGGTATGGATTTAAAATGTTAACAAGACTCAAACTGACACAGGCAGAGTAATTGACATGAAAAAGTATGCAAAAAAAGAAAATAAACAAAATTATATATCAATTTCTTTAAACTTCAGTGCCGTTGTGTTCATATTTTGCTCTCATGTTTAGTGGGTTTCACCTGTGATTAATAAATTAAACAGTGAGATGAAATCACATATTCAGTGTGTGTGTGTGTGTGTGTGTGTGTGTGTGTCCTTGTTTATGCTACATTGAGGGGACCAAATGTCCCCACAAGGATAGTAAAACCAGTAAACGTTGACCTTATGGGGACATTTTTTAGGTCCCCATGAGGAAACAAACTTAAAAATCATACAGAGTGAGTTTTTTTGAGAAAGTAAAAATGCAGAAAGTGTCCTGTAAGGGGTAGGTTTAGGTGTAGGGTTGGTGTAGGACAATAGCACATACAGTAAGTACAGTATAAAAACCATTACGCCTATGGAAAGTCCCCACAAGGATAGCAAACCAGACATGAATAAATATATGCACTTTCCTTCTTTGAAACAAAGAGGACCATCCCATCAATTCATACAATATACAATGATGAGTGCGTGAAGGAGCACTCGTCACAAAACATAAAGCAGCATGGCATACATAGTCCAACTTTTTAAGTGAAGATAAACCTGCATGCATATAGATCACATATGAGTCTCCATGTGTTCACACTGTCTGGCGGCCATTTTGAAAGCTGTCTAAAAACTTTCACCAAAAGAGGAGCCCTTTAAATGTACATTTTTTGGATGTTTAAGCCTTTATTTTGGGTAAATTTCACTACTTATTGTAAAATGAAGAGATTAATGTTCAGACTTTTGCATATTATAACCTGGAAGTTGGATGTGGGAAATAATTACATTAGATCCAAAAGATAGTTTTAGCAACATAGCGCAGATGCTACAGAACACAGTTAGCTGACTAGCTGTATAAAATTGTGTGCTACGCTAACATATTGCTTCACAGGCATTACTGACTTATACTTTTACATCCATAATATTATAAATTGACAGTTTATTGCTGGTCTGTGGTTTTACACTGCTGTAATTATTAAAGATTTCATATTATTGTAAAGTGAGCTTAAAGGAACACTCCACTTTTTTTGGAAATAGGCTCATTCTCCAACTCCCCCAGAGTTAATAAGTTGAGTTTTACCGTTTTTGAATCCATTCAGCCGATCTCCGGGTCTGGCGATAGCACTTTTAGCATAGCTTAGCATAGATCATTGAATCCTATTAGACCAGTAGCATCGCGTTCAAAAATGATCAAACAGTTTTGATATTTGTCCTATTTAAAACTTGACTCTTCTGTAGTTATATCGTGTACTAAGACCGGCGGAAAATGAAAAGTTGTGATTTTCTAGTCCGATTTGGCTAGGAACTATACTCTCATTCCGGCGTAATAATCAAGGAACTTTGCTGCCGTAACATGGCCGCGGCAGGCGTAGTGATATTACGCAGCGCCTGAAAGTAGTCCCCAGCTAGGTAACTAGTTATAATATAGCTGGGGACTACTTTCAGGCCCTAGATTTAGGACATATTGTGAAAAAAGATTTTGTTAAATATGTTCCTCATCTTTTAATGAATGTGAATAATGAAACTGTTAATGTGTCTTTCTCAGAGCTCACAGCTGCTAAAAAAAAAAAACTTAAGAAAAAATAAGCAAAGACAACACCATGCAAAAATAGACAATAAACAAATATATGAAAATCAAACCAATTATAGAAAACATGAATCTTGATTAATATTTCAATAAGCTACAAACCTGTTTCTCTCAAATTCTTTTGTGGTCACAACTGCTGTCAAATAGAAAATAAGAAAAAAAGTGCAAATGATTCATTATGACGTTCATGTCCAGATACACTGCTGCTCACCACAGACACATCAGGAGCTGAACACACACACAGACACACACGCACGCACACACACACGCACACGCACACGCACACGCACACGCACACACACGCACACACACACACACACACACACGCAAAATCATTTAGGATTGTGATTTATTGGGAATCGAGATAATTTTTCATTTGAATGTGAAACTTCATTCATACCTGATTGAACAGCACACCAATAAGCTCCAGTATCTTCATGCTGCAAGTTACTCATTGTAACAGTAAAGAAACTGATCTGGATGAAGAAGTACTGACTCTTTTCCTATGATTTTATTAGCATATGCCAGAATAGAGCAATAATAGTATGTTCCTTCTGCATCAAAGCACCCGTATTTCTTGTGTTCGGTGTATTTTCTGTCATAATAACATGGAATAATGAGCGATCCTCCAGTCTGAACCGTTATCATTGTCTGCTGATCCAGTTTTGCACTTAGTACCCGAAAAGAGAAAAGATCAACATTATTATTATTATTATTATTTTTTTTTGCCAATGTTAATGACGTATTCAGATTACTGCACAGATGCTACAGTAATATGATTTCTTTTGCGGATTGTAACATTAAATGTTTTTATATAGTTATACTGTACATGTAATTGATGCATAACATGCCCCCAGACTTTTTTTTTTTTTTAAATCCAGATTTTAGGTTTTAATCACATTTTTGAAAGTCTGCGACAGTATCTCTGATAACATAAGATTATTAAGCTGCAAGAATAAGAATTAGCAAAATGCTTGTCATACAGCAGGACACGTCAGCCACCCATATATGAGTGAAATGAATTATAAACAAACACAGAACACTTGTCTTTTATGAGCCAAAAGAAAAACATAATGAACAACTTAAAACTGACAGTCCTTTGGTTAAAAAGTTGTAATGTTTCTTCAGGCATCTTAATCATTTCAGTCCAAGTTTTCTTGTAGAAACCGCTTGTTGCTCAAGGAGACATGTGACATAATGATCTAAAGTCATAGGTTTCTATGGTGTTTCTTACTTCCTGCATTCATTCTCTGTGGTTGTTTTTGTCAAAACAGCCTCCCTGCTTAACTGTAAAAGTTGCATACAAGTTACAAATGTGTCTCTTTCAGAGATCTAAAATAATTTATTTACATTATGAACGAAAATTAAGAAAGGCTTCCCTTCTCTAGTACTCTCATTCTACACAATTATAGCAGGCTACTACTGGAGTGAGTCACTGCAGAAACTGCTTATTTTTGGTCTGTTTTTTTCTTTTCTTCCTGTTTTACACATGCAAGCAAATACATCAGTCTTATCTACGGATTTTAATATGACTTGAATCAACATATGAATGTATGAAGCACGTTTCTGTACAGAAGTCAGTGGCTTTTCATCAAAAGCACAACAAAACAGCCTCTAATATGATTTTTTTTTTTTTTTTAAAAGTGAAAAAATTTTATATTCACAGTGCTTATATGTTTCTGTAAACTTTCACACATCTGTCACACATTTTCTGCACCGTGTTAGTTGAGAATAACTGTCACTTTGTAGTGCAAAAAATCTGAAATCATCTGCATTATAAACAGCACTGATGAGAAGAAGAGATAATACCAACATAAATTACTTTCTTTTCGAATTACACATCATCAGCATTACTAAAACGTATGGGGGGGGGGTGTTCCTTATAGTAATAGTTTCATTTTAAAGGGCACCTACACTTTTGTACCTATTAGGTTCAAATATGTACACTTTAAGTACTAATATGTACCTTTAAGGTACAAAAATGGACCCTTTAGGTATAAACATGTACCTTTTGAAAAGGTACCACCCCAGTGATAGCGTTTGTACCTTTATATCTGAGAGTGTATTATGCAAAATTCACTTTTACATGTTGTTTGAACATAAATGTGTGCTGGCAGTGTGTGTACACAATCACCCTATAATGATAAAATCCACCTGCTCCTTTTTTTAAATCCCCATAAATCATAAGCAGTGTCTCAGAACAAGCATTGTGACGTCACATTTTACAAGCCCCGCCCACAACCCTGAGTGAGTTATTGTTTGGGTCATATTATCAGCATAGACAGCAGTAGGATAGGTACTGTATATTACGCTGCTGTCACTTCATATACATATCTAATATAAACATGCAATTTCTTTCCCACCATTTTAACTGCACAGACATAATCGACTGTGTTTTTGTAACTTCTGCATGTAAACTGTACTTCATCTGTGTATTTTCCCTTTGGTCAAATTTGACTTTTACGTCCAAATATTCAAAAGTGTGTTATTTTATTTTTTACTCCACTACATTTAGTAAAAATGTATATGTATATGAGGTCGGGGCAATAATAAAAAAAAAAAACTACTGATATAAAAGATGAGGGCTAAATAATAATAAAAAACACTTTAAAATGAAAAATGAACATTGTTTTCTAAAATTGTGTAGCTTTATTGCTCATTTGTAAGTTGTTAGGATTAAAAAATATATTTTTAAATACATTTATCCAAGCATTTAGAGAATGTAGACATCTAATGCATTCACACATATACACGCTGAAGAGCAGAACATAAATCTTATTATCAACAGATTTCTAATCATCTGATCTTTCAGTTTGATGTGGCGAAAAGTTCTGTGACAGACAGAAACGCCATCTGAAAAATAAAATACAATAGCACACAATCAATAGGCAAATATTAGAACTGTGTCACATTATCTATATTTTGTACACCTTCCATTCCAGAAAATATTTTTATTCATATTTTATTACAACATTTTTGGAGAAGTTGCAACAGTGTGCAGACAATTCATTTGCTTTCTTTGCTTGTAATTGCCCTATTTTTGTCCTGCACCTGAGCCCTTTTTAGGTTTGTGGGATGTGCATGCCTTTTTTGAAATTTGCATTCATATATTTTGTCATTTTACACAAAGACTAGCATAATATATTATGGAACATTAAAGACAACTGAAGTTTACATGTTGCTAAAGAATAAATCACAATAATAGGAATTTGTTAATACTAACTTGTCCTTCTCAGCGCCAATGTCTGTGTTCACACTTTCTGTTAAAATAAAAATATATTTTTTCTAACAGCAGAACTTTTATAGTATTGATTATGGATCGATTATTTGGTATTTGTAATCAGTGTTACATAAGTTTTACCTTCTTCTATTACAGTGAGTTGAACAGGATTCAGCGCCTTTCCTACAGAGCAGAAGTACCAGCCAGAATCAGTCAGTCTCAGTCCAGTCATCAGCACAGTGAAGGATCTTCTCCCATCATCACTGATCTGCACTGATGAACTCTGGGATGTGTTAGTCCTCCCCACTGTGTAACAGCTCTGATCTTTATATCTGCACCACTGTTTGAGGTTATTCTGATATTCAGAACTGTAGAAACACTGAACACTGATATCACCACCTTCATGTCCAGATACACTGCTGTTCACCACAGACACATCAGGAGCTACACACACACACACACATATACACACACACACACACACACACACACACCATTTATTTGTGATTTTAAAATACATATGTGTAAGGTCAGAGAATTTGATTAAAACAACTGAAAAATGTCTTACCAGACTGAATCTTGAGATACGGCTCATATGTTATATTTATCGGTGGCTGTTCTCCAGTCTCCACAACACAATAATAATCTCCAGTCTGATTGTTCTGCAGGTTTCTCATAGTCACAGTAAAGAGACTCTGATCAGGATGATCAATTACTGACAGATTCTTCTCTTTTGTGTTTGTGTATGTTTTAGATTTATCAATCTCTGAGAACCAGTATTTCTTCTGCTGTGTGTATTTCTTGTCATAATGACATGGGATGGTGACAGATCCTCCAGTCTGAACAGTTAATATATAGTTTAACCAACCGCTGTAGCATTCAACACCTAAACAACATACAAACATTTATGATGTCCAACATTAACAAATCATTTCTTAATTTGTCCCATCTTCACTTCAAACACATTAAACACAACATGAACAGCATAAAATATGTTATTTCAAAAGGATCAACAGGATCTAATACAAACAAACACAGCACAATATTAAATACTCTCACCTGAAATGAGCCAAAACCCGATTGAAATGTAGAATATGTTTGCTTTTGTGTATGAGGCCATTGCGTTTGCACTTGCTTATGTTTCCTGTATGAGTTTTTCACTGCAGTCCAGCGGTACAACTGGTCAACTTCTGTTTCTATTCTTATATTATCTAGAGGGAAGAGGAAATGCTCTTAGATGTCATGCACCTTCAACGATAGCCAGTTTTAAACTGACGCAGAAATGCATTATGGGTGACCACATGATAGTTTAACATCCAAACAGGAAACAGGATCTAATGACCATAAAAGGACAATAAAAAAACTCTCCAAATACTGACGTTTCATCAGTACTGCTCCCAATCCTTACATAGAGACTGAAGGAAATGATGGGATTTTTTAGGAGAAATGACTGAAAAGAGCACAATTTGAGATAAAAAATATAGCATCTCAGATATACAGGAATCAGATATATAACAAATGAATGAATGAGGCATTTATATAGCGCTTTCATTGTGTATTACTGTACACCCAAAGCACTTTACAATCAGTCACAGTAAAACAGCGCCAGTGCGCTCACCACACCAGCTACAGGTGGAGAGGAGAGAGTGATGGAGCCAATTCAGTGGATGGGGAGTATTAGGAGGCCATGTGGAGGGAATCTGGCCAGGACACTGGGGATACACCCCTACTCTTTACAAGAAGTGCTGAGGGATTTTTAATGACCACAGAGAGTCAGGACCTCGGTTTAATGCCTCATCCAAAGGACAGACAAAATAGCTTTTTTTTCAGTTTTCAAGCTGATTCTGAAAAGTCTCAGAAAATTCACATACTAAATTCATACTGCGTTCATGAAGTCCTGCAGCAAACCATTTTTAACACAAGAGCAGTGCTGCCATTTGTAACTTGAATGTGCGAGTCTTCCAGCTTCAATCACTTCCAGTTATCTTACCTGTACAGAAACAGTCTGCTATGCTGCTTTATACTGCAAACTGGCATTTTGTTATCTTATTTTAATTTAATATAATTGTCATAAACACATTGGTTAGAAACACAAATAGTCTTACAGTTTGCTGCACTTTATGATTCCTCTAGATTTTTACCTACAGTATATCCAGTAATACCTATACAGTATTTTACCTACAGGTGGATCATGTTCAGTCTCAGACAACTGCAGTTTAGCTGGAGTCAGACATCTAGACACTCAGAAGTCTTTCAGGTAAATGTGAGACCAGCCTGAGATCTCTAATGACTCCAATGACCTTTATACAGTGCTCCAATGACTGTTAGTTGACATGTAGTTGCAGGGTTACTTAACAACAGCTGTCTAAAGGGTACCATCAAAATAATCAAACAGATATTAAAATAAAAATAGTTCAAAGCAATCTGATATGATATCTGATTTTATGGCTGTTTGAGAGAAAACAAATTATTACTATTATTATTACTATACTTATAAGTGGTCATTGATGGCTTTAAGTAAAGTAGCATAAGAAAGGTGGCAAGATATGAGACTTATAATACATTATAACTATGAGAAATATAATCCATTGTAACTTAAGTGGATGCAACGTGTTCACTCTGGGTTATAAATCATCATACTCTTAAAAGCTATAACCACGAATAAGTAAATATTATAATACATTAAATATTATATAAGATGATATAACATATTAAGGTTTTTTTTATAATGCATTATGCATTCATTATAATGCCTTGAAAATATCCTTATATTATAAATATGGGCTTCATAGAAAGTGTTACCGAATTTGTTTATAATTCATTAATTCTGCAGAATCAAAACTATTATTGAACTGCACTGAGTCAACATCGAACTGACTTCATTAAATAATCACAGTATTGTTCTGCTACTGTTGCTTTACAGCAGAACTCTCATTTTTTAAGTTTCCGTAACTGATTGTGTTACTTTCCTGATTGATACTGTGAAGTTGCTTTTGAAACAATCTCTACTGTATAAAGGTGAATTGACTTGATTGGCCATTGCATTCAAGAGATCAACAGAATGCTGCAAAGAAACTTTTTGGTGTTTCAGTCAATTTAAGCAATGAACATCCTATTTCAGTACTTATTCTGCTGATCTTCACTGTTGTCTGTGTGACTGGTGTTAACTGAAACAGGTGTTGTAGATGAGAGAGTAGTTGCATCTCTGCTAAGAAACAACAAGGGAACAATGAACAAAAATTAATCTGATTAGAAAAATGAAGAAAAGACGTGAATATGTTTGGTGACTTAGAAAAATACACTAAATACTTAGAAAGACAACAAATTAAAGTATATTGTACAGATAAATTAATATAAACATCTAAATAATCTTGATCAATATTTTAATAAGGTACTAACCTGTTTTTGTTCAATAAATATATTAAAATATGTCGGTATGTATGGTTTCATTCTAAACGTGATTAGGCTATCACCAGATGGACACCCAGCATTATATATGAAATTTACCATCTGAATCTAACCATGTCATGCCAACAAAAGAAAAATTCTGACTTCTATTAATTATCACGTTAATTACTGTAGGCTACCTTTAGCCCCAACAGCAGGGGTGCTTTTTACCCCAAATACCATACTTTTACATATTATTTCGTTATTTAAAAACTGTTGCTTTAATTATCTTAAACAAAACTGAAAATCGTTAAGAAGACCTTTGTCTCAAAATATATGCATTAATTTTAGCGATTCTCATTTGCTACTTAAATCCACAACATTTTATAAAACATAAAATATTAGATCAAGTAAGAACAGAATCAACTTTGCGCTGCTGCCCACGATTGTGTGAAGGATCAGACAAATTATCAAAGGCACCTTTTACCCCAGGGCGCCTTTAGCCCCATTGTACCCTGCTGTTCTCTGGGCTAAACAACAAACAATGTATGCAAGCTTTTGGTCCAATTATCACCAAGACGATAGTCAATTTTAAACTGATTGAAAAATGCATTCAGCATTTGCATAATTGGCACATCCATTGATACACCCATTTGGTATAATAGTGATATTTGTTCTGGAGCTGCACCATTTTTCTAGAGAAACTGGCATTTTTATACGCTGAAAGATATTTCTGGTTCTAAATGCATGTTAAGATTCAAAGAACTGTGCGAGTGGTATAGAACTAAACCCTCTTCTCTGTTTTTATATTTGCACCTAAGGTCAGCCATGAAGGCCTACGGGGTGCCCTCGGGGGGAAAAGGATTCCCACATCCAATCATTGCACCTTCTTTAGTCTCTTCTGTAATAAATGTCCTGACCGACAACACTAATCTTTTTCATATGATGTGGGAATGTGAAAAGGTTAAATCATTTTGGATGTGTGTGCTTATCCAAAATTATTAAATATCCTATACAGGTGAACCCCTCTGTATTAATACTGAATGACGATTCTCTGTTGAATTTTTCTAAGCTGCAAAACATAATTTACCTGGCCAGCTTAACATCTGAAAAAAAAACAACTGTTAGAGCAACACTGCTTCCATCACAGCCACATATCACAAGTGGTTGAGAAAACCTCGAGACATTATAATGTTGGAAATATCCACAGCTCGGGTGAACTTGGCACACATCTCTATATTAAAGATCTGGGGCCATACGTATAAAGTAAAATTGTGTGTCAAAATTCTAAGAATGACATAATGTTGCTCTCATTCCTGGACTTACAAATAAGTGTGATTCATAAAGGTTACTAATTGTTAAGACTAGAGAGCTGGAGAGGTCTCCTAACCTAGTTAGGAATAACAAGATGGCAGCAAAGAGGAGGATACACACACTTTTCAATGAAGATATGATGTATCGGTCACTGGTGTTGAGTATTTGCTGAGGTACTGTTCATTTTAGTGACACACTTTTAAAAGCAGTTTGCGGAGACGGTGAAGACAGAGAGTGTACCTTGTTTGTTTCATTTATTTATTTTTTTCAAAAAGCTCAGAAGTTTTGTTGTTATTGTGAGTGTACATAAATAAAACTAGACACTTAAAGGGTAACTAAACCCCTGGTCAGAGCCTAACTCCACCAACTGGCAATATTTGAAAACTGCTGGAAAAGTGGGCAGAGCCCAGTGGAGACAGAGTGGACGAACCGACTCCTGACTCGCTACAGTGGTTTTAACGGCCAAGGGCTTGGTGACCTCGTCCAGGGGCGTGGTTAGTAAGTGCCATCATAAGTCACAGGGGTATGCAATGTCCAATAGGAAAATTCAACTGCAGTAGCCACCGTTCAACCTGAAGAGGGCAACACTCAGACGTACCATATACTGTAGAATTAAAATACTTTATAACCAAATGTCAAAACATTTACTCGAATCAATGCACAGCACTAATAAAGACAGTCTTACAGATCATTAACTCAAAAAAGTTGTTTTAGGGTTTAGTTAGCCTTAACAGTTTTGATTGATGTATATTTGTGTGACCAAAATCAACAGAGTCTTTTGCACTAATACCGTCGACCCCAGGGAGTTAATGTTGCCAGATGACCTCATAAAGGTGAGTCCACTGATCTATATTTATATTTATATAGCCTACTGTAGATCAGTGAACTCGCCTTCATGAAGTCATGGGAGACTCTCGATAAGCTTTGTCCAAGAAATTGATTTTGTTGCAAGGCTTTTGAAAAAAAGTGTCTAAAGGGGTGAGGAAGTCACTAAATCTAGAGATAAAAATCACTAAATTGGCAACACTGGCACACTAACTACAATATAAGTTATTAACATTTCATTGGTCCTCTTGTTTTTGCATGTGTTTATAATTTCTTTGTATGACAGCATGGCCGAAAATTATGACCGCACAATTTGGCATGTTTTGTTGCATTATTATCACAAATAAAGCAACTGACTCTAAGCAACGCAATATGCTTACAAAATCTTGAACTTTTTTTTTTTTTTAATTAAAGGTGAAGATATCAAATTTCTTAGGCCGGACATCACTTTTGGTCCCTACTATATGGCAGTTTATTGACTTTCCAACTGACCGCCAAACCATATTGCAAAAACAAGCCACTTTTATGAGGATTGTGGGCTTTCCTGGAGTTATATTGATGGAACTGTAAACGATGAGACATACCAATAGAAAACAAAGCATCAGTAATAATTTTGCACAATGCAAATCATTTAAAAAATAAATAAATAAAAAACATTATTAAAATATTTCAGTCTCTTAATTAAATGATTTTAATGTAGTTACATTAAATGCATTGGTGTTGTGCTGCTGTGACTTTACATGAGCAGGCTCACTATTGGCTGATTCAGAGGTTGAGGTCAGCCATTTTGTTTTGACATCATTGTAGTCCTTAGTTCACAACACTTAAGTGTCACCTCAGTCAACACTTAAGAATCAGTCTTAAACTTTACTGAAAGTTGCTTTTAGCTTCTTTAAAAAAGTCTCATACTCTTAGAAAAGTCCTACTTCTTGCTAAGAATTTTTTGACACTTAAGTCAAAGCTTAAGACTATTCTTAAGAGCATTTCTGAGACGTTTTATACAGACGGGCCCTGGGCCCGTATTCACAAAACATCTTAAGGCAAAGGCTTAGTTCACAATGCAGGTCTTAATGCTCAGATCGGATTTTTTGCTGAAATCCGAATTTTTTGCGCTGTTGTTCACATTGTCAATTAAATGCGACTGCCATCAGTCTCATGTGTGAACCGTTTACGGCCCTGAAGTGACCCGCATGCGCAGAAGAAGACGCGACATCAGACGCAGCGCACTGTGTTTGCGGAAATAAAAATGGATGCTGCTCGTGTTAGCGCATGTTTAGCCATTTTTAAGTTAATGTGCAATCGGAGCCTAAATAAGGAAGTGATAAGAAGAAGAATATTAAAAAGAAGGAGCGCACGATTTCCTCATAGCAGAATTGTGATGTCTGTTGCACTTCAATGACGTAAAAATCGCATGAAATGCGACATGGCAGTTCAGACTGAAGTCACATTGCAAAACATCGGATATGTATCCGATTAAGGACCACATATGAAAGTGGCCTGGGCCTGATTTGAAAAAATCGGGTTTGTGCTGTTCAGACTGTCATAAGAAAATCAGATATGGGTCAAATTTGGGCAAAAAGTCAGATTTGGGCCACTTTAGCCTGCAGTGTGAACCAAGTCTAAAAGTAGCTCATAACTCACCGATTTAGGAAAAAATCTTAAAAATAATGGGCGTCAGTCCTAAATTTAGGACCCCTACATTTTTGCTCTAAGAGTATTTCACAAAGCGTTTTAGCACTAAAACTAGCTCCTAAATCTGTGAAATGTTCGGAGAAGCGAAAAAGACCAAGCCACAAACTATCCTAAAATGGCTGTTGCCGGCAATCTGCCTCGGAAAGTAAATATTTTTAGAAACGTGACACAATAGGTTAGGTTGGGTGAGTAAGGGAGGGAGGGTAAGTGGGGATGTTGAATTGCTGTGTTTTCATGTTCTCATTCCTTTTTGTACACTGTTAGCAATAAATAAAAACAAGTTGACAACAGATTAGAATAGACTAAAAATGTTCATTGTAAGTCTATCATACTTTCAGTAATGTATTAATTAATTATAATGAGCTGAACCTTATTTTGTGTGTGTGTGTGTGTGTGTGTGTGTGTGTGTGTGTGTGTGTGTGTGTGTGTGTGTGTGTGTGTGTGTGTGTGTGTGTGTGTGTGTGTGTGTGTGTGTGTGTGTGTGTGTGTGTGTGAGCGTGCGTGCGTATTCATGTCTATAGGGCACAGGTAGTTACATACCTTTAGCAGAGTCTTATCAAGTAAACACAGTTTTGTTATGCTAATTTTCTAATGCTAATTAACAAATTAACTAAGCTAATTAACTTAATGATGCTATGCAACCTAATAGTTTGCAGACCTAGAACCCAAAAGGACAGATATGGATGATCACATGATAGTTTAACAACCATACAGGAAACAGGAACTAATGACCATAAAAGGGAAATAAGAAAACTCCCCAAATACTGACGTTTCATCAGTACTGCTCCCAGTCCTTACACAGAGACTGATGGAAATGATGGGATTTATTAGGAGAAATTACTGAAAAGAGCACAATTTGAGAGAGAGAGAAACATACAGCATCTCAAATAAACAGGAAATAGGTCTCACGCAGCACAAATAGTCTTACAATTCACGGCACTTTCTTATTCCTCTAGTTATTTACCTAATAACAGCTAATGAATCAGAAGTATCACACATTCATAGCAAATATAGCTTACTTACACATTGCAAAATAAAGTGGATGGTGTTCAGTCTCAGACAACTGCAGTTTAGCTGGAGTCAGTAAACTAGACATTCACAAGCAGAACTCCATATTACACCAGTTTTTTGTGAAATAATCACAGCTTTTGTGTTTCTTTTATGGTGAGAGTCTGTCGCACCACTATTTGAATTACTCTTTCTGCATCTGTGTCTATTATTGCAGTAACTGGTTTCAGATAACCCCACCCTTAAACAGCCTTTAAAAACTGTTTAAAAACAAACTGAACTGTGATTGGTTGCTTTACATGTCAATCAGATGACCACTTCCAATCAAGCAAATGCAAATCTCACGAGAGTTTAGCAGAATCTCTCTGTTATTTAGACTCTCAGAAGTCCTTCAGGTAAATGTGAGAAGAGCCTGCGATCTCTAATTCTGTGACAGACAGAAACGCTCCTCTGTGTGCCACCTGAAAGAGAGAAAAGGTAGAAAGGTATGACAGCAGCACAAAGATGCAAATGTGACTGTTGAACATGTAGATTTAGGACACATTATAAAACAGATTGAAAAATATGTTACTCATACTGTGTTTTAATGCATCTGAAAAATGAAACCATGTTAACACAAACATGTTCTTCTCAGTGCTGATGTCTGTGCTCACAGCTGCTGTCAGGAATGGGAAATAATTTGTATTAAATGCAAATTAAGTAAAATTGAATTAAATGTTAAGCAATCAGTTTGAATTACCTGGTTTTGGAAAACTAAAGAATAACAAGCAAAGACAACACCACATGCAAAAATAGAAAAAAATGCTCAGACAATAAAATCAACTCTATCATGCAGATAAACAAATGTAAACATCTAATAAATCCCATGACATAAAATATACATCTTAATTATTATTTTAAAAAGGTACTAACCTATATCTCACAAATCCTTCTGTGGTCACCATATAAAAATTAAGAAAAGATTACAATTATTTAATATGACTTATTGTAGCCTCCAGTGAGAGCATGTATTACCTGGTTTTGGTTCAGCCACAATGAGAACAGAAACCTATGGATCTTCTAGAGAGATATCAGGAACTGAAAAGATGCAAAACTATTTTAGTCTTTTTCTCTTCATGGTCCAGCAAGAAACCCTGTGTGGATCTGATTAGTGAGTTTTACCAGTGACATTAAGTTGAACAGGAGCCTCCTGATTTCCTACAGAGCAGAAGTACCAGCCAGAATCAGTCAGTCTCAGTCCAGTCATCAGCACAGTGAAGGATCTTCTCCCATCATCATCATATTCATCATCATCACTGATCTGGACTGATGAACTCTGGGATGTGTCATTCCTCCTCACTGTGTAACAGCTCTGATCTTTATATCTGCACCACTGTTTGACTTTATTCTGATATCCAGAACTGTAGAGACACTGAACACTGATATCACCACCTTCATGTCCAGATACACTGCTGCTCACCACAGACACATCAGGAGCTACACACACACACACACACACACACACCCCCCCTGATAGTTTGATAGTTTGCTTGCGTGAAAGCGTTGTTATAACGTTTCTTCTCTGCACATTTCTGTGCTATTTTGTTCTATCGACGACTTCTTATATTCTATGAATTTCAGCATCACACCAAATGGAAATGGTCTGAACTTTTTGCACAAATCAGTCAGTTTCTAACTTCTCTCTCTCTCTCTCTCTATATATATATATATAGAGAGAGAGAGAGAGAGAGAGAGAGAGAGAGATTTCCATTACACATACACACAGCTGTAAAGTGGAGTCTTGAAACTCATCCCAACAGAGAGCTTATATGTCATAAAATGTTTTAATTGCATGCTTTACAAATATACACATATCTATTTTAGTGTATTTTTAAATAAATGCTTTGATTATTGTATGTGTTTATATATACAAATATATACATAATATTTAAATAGATAACATTTTCATCAGATTAATGCAACAAAATTGCAAAATATATTCAGAAATAGACAAATATAGATTTTATTTATTGTCATGCTTAAAAGCAAACACATTACATCTTAACATTGCAAATATATATTATTGATTTAAGCTTTTTACAGACAACAACAATTTTTTTTTTTTTTTTTAAAGATGTATTTTTGGCGGTTTTTGCCTTTATTAGGACAGGACAGTAATTTAGACAGGAAGTGAAGTGGGAGAGAGAGGGGGGATGGGATCGGGAAAGTACCTAAATGCCCAAAGCACCTAAACAGTAAAATACTAAAACTACATTTTTATCTCTGTATTTTTATTTTTTTACAATGCAAAACTACACAATGCCACTACTAGGGATACCTATAGAAAGAGACATAGAGATAAAAGTATAATTTTATCACAATTAGTATTTTGCATGCTTTGCATTTGTAATTATTCCTGGAAAATAACAAACTATATATTGACTTGTTCCAACTTCAGTTGCTCATATTTTGCTCTGGTGTTTAGTGGGTTTCGCCTGTGATTAAGAGATTAAACAGTGAGATGAAATCACATGTTCATTGTGTGTGTCTATGATTATTATCTTCAGCAAACCTGTAACATCTCACCTGTTTGTGCACAGAGCTGTAGGTCACCTCGTCCTCCACAGATACTGGACTGCTCTGGAGATAAGAAAGGTGATTAAGAAGAATACTGACATTTACATTAGTGCAAATTAAATCAGATATTCTCTTTTTATGCATGTGAACTGACTTACTGCTTTAGTTTTAGGTCGTACTATCACAGAGGTGTAAATCATGTCATTCTCTGCAGTCGCTGAAGATGAACTGGGACCGTTTCCCTGTGAATAAACACATCTGATGCTCTGAGTCACTTGGTTATGAGTTTTAGATCAAACTGGTTGTTAACTTAGACTTACTGCATCACTGGCTCCGTCTCTGTTCACCTCTGTGACGTGGGTGTCATTTCTGTCTGTTAGTAAGAGAACATATAATGTTATCAGTCATTTAGTGGAACAGTTCATCAACAACAAGCTTATAAATATACATATGGGTACATAAACTGACCAAACACTAAATTATTAATGGAATGTATCAAATAATAAGAAAAGTCATTAATACTGACAGCACTTCTTTCTCAGTAGTACGACTGACACAGCAATCACCATCAACAGCACAACCGCTGGAATCCACGCCTCCAGATGCAAATAAAGCCTGTGATAATCAACAGTGCAAAAGATTTAGAGAACTTCCTATAATGTGACCAAAAAATATAATGTGAACATAACTGAAATATTCCTGTTATATATGAGTTGTTCAAACTCCCTAAAAGTAGGGTGGTTTGACCCCAAAATCTGTATTACTTTTCTTTTTGTTTGTTTGTTTTATTGGATTGATGGTTTATCATAGTTGTTCCTTGACTGTGCCTTTTTATTCATCAGAATGCATTCAACTGCTGCAGAACCACTGCATTTTATTCACGATCCAAAGAAATATGCTACATGTAGCATGTGCAGTTTTTGATGCAAATTAGATTGGATAATTTCTCAAGCAAAAACAGAATGGTCTGACCTTAACTTTGTGATACGCTACATAAAACATATCCAAACAAAACAAAAACAGCAGATGGGCTGAATGAGAACACACATTTACTCTCTGACAGCAGGTGGTGCTTATGGAACAGCAGCCATACAGCGTTTCCTTGGTTACTGCTGTAAACAAAGCAGCTGTGCTTTTAAATACTATAATAATATGCATTATACCAAACTGAGGTAAGATGAAAAGAAAATATCATCTAAACTTTTCTGAATACAGTCAGTTCCCCTCAGAGCTACATTCATATAAACCTCTGATTCAGTATTTAGAATTTTCTTCCTATATTTTATGCAGTGTTAACAGTGAGCTTGATCTGCATGCTACATTATTTTCTCATTTTGTGTTCCTCTTCACTGTCAACGGCCATTTACCGTTGGTTTATTTGTCCAGTTAAAGAATTAGTTGTGTGTTATTATTAGTACTAAAAGTTTTCCAACCATTAGTCAGAAGTGTATGCTGTTAACAGGGATGTCCTCTCAATTCACAACGCTATGTACGTTGCTTAGTCACTTGTGCCAGTATGCCAAAAAAAAATTAATAACGTTTGTGTAAATAAAACTGGTTTACCGTTTGAACCGGTGTATCGTCTAACACTACCTTAAAGTGGCGTTTTGTTTTTTAACCCATGTCACTCACAAAGACATTGCAATTCCACAAAAACTAAAATAGACATACATGCAAAGAAGTTGAGCTTACTCGTGTAACTTCTTTTACTAACTTTTTACTTAGTTTTAGATAATTAATATAGATTATACAGATAATTAATCTCAAAAATGCAAAACACATAAAAAGAAAGATTGAAATACACTACAGGGGCCTCATTTATAAAGCGTGCATACGCACAGATTTGATCATAGAGTGTACGCAAAAATCCATGGCAACGTTCATATTTATAGAGATCTGAAACTGTTCAGCTGTGCACAATTTCAAGATAATTTACAATTTTATCTAAAAGAGAGGCGTATGCACATTTTCTGTGCGTACATTTGTTCTATGAATCACACGTATGCACTTTGAGAAATGATCTTAAAATTAAATTTAGGATGCTTTCTACGCAGTATTTTATAAATGAGGCCCCAGAAGTTTAAATATCTGAAGACATTTTAAAATGCAAGACAACGGCATCATAAACCTTGATAAATTGTTACAGAGAACTAACAAACTGAGCACCACCAAATCAAGAATAGCAGTGAACAGTGAAAAATATACAAGACAAGTCATTACTTCTACAAATAATTGCAACAGAATTTTGAGGGCGTGAATATCTTGGTTGCTGACTTAGAAAAATGTTCTAAATTTTCCATTTCATCAATTTTCTATTTTGACGTCATTTTTGTCATTTTTTGTCTCGCCCACTGCTATGTCTATCGCTCTGCTAATCATTGCAATTTTGAGAGTGAATCCTGCATTTAAATGCAGATGTCACAAAACTTTGCAGCATGTATGTGGCCGCTGGTCCTCGAAGCAGCAATAAAAGCAAAACTTTTACTCACATTATAAATGATTAATAATTATATATAAAAATCCCTTAATAATCACTAAAATGTCACTCACTTTAGTCCATCACAATCTCAGAGACTTCTGCTGCACTCTTGCAAAAACTTCCATTGTAACAAATGATGCTGACTGCTCTTATTTACATAAGTCTCTATATTTTATTTGTTATAATGAGATGATTTGTGAGCATGCAGAACACTGAGCAAAAACTCTGGTGTTTTGAGCGGTATTGAATGGACTCTGAATAACAAGAAAGACGTTCATTATGCTTACAGCCATTGATAAGTCAGCCATCTACTACTGGATAAACTGCAGCTATAACCATAGGTTCTCTTTAGGTTGTTTCAAAAATCTCCCAATGTTCTGGGAAGGTTATTTTATGGTTATAAAAAAACAAAGCCTAAAAATATCCATTAGATAACATTCTGTACAGGTTATATTTAGGTTATTGACTACAACATTCTGGGTTAGTTTTTGGTTAGAATTTTTTCTCCAAAAACAAACAAACAAATAAATAAATAATCAAAAGGGAAACATATGGGAATGTTCTGTGTTTACTGGGTCACTGATACCTTTGGTTTACTTAGTTGAGGTTTTAAAAGACACTTTATATTCAGTAATATTTGAGTTTGATGGCACTGGCAGTACTGGATGAAAACAAAACTTGAAATGAATTGAGCTAAATAATAACTCTGTTGTCTTCTGCTTTATAACTGAAATGAATTTGTTTATGTCTCATTAATTCGGCAATATCAACACTATTATTGAACTGAACTGAATCAACATTGAACTGACTTCATTAAATAATGACAGTATTGTTCTGCTACTGTTGCTTTACAGCAGAACTCTCATTTTTAAAGATTCCGTAACTGATTGTGTTACTGTCCTGATTAATACTGTGAAGTTGCATTTAAAACAATCTCTACTCCTGATTGGCCATTGCATTCAAGAAATCAATAGAATGCTGAAAATAAACTTTTTGTTTTTTTAATCCATTTAAGCAATGAACATCCTATTTCAGTACTTATTCTGCTGCTCTTCACTGTTGTCTGTGTGATTGGTGTTAACTGAAACAGGTGTTGTAGATGAGAGAGTAGTTGCATCTCTGCTAAGAAACAACAAGAGAACAATGAACAAAAATGAAAACTAAAGAAAAGTAGAAAAGACTAGAAAACTAAAGAAAAGATGAAAAACAAACAAGAACACCACAAACAAAAATAGACTAAATACTAAGAAAGACAACAAATTAAAGTATGTTGTACAGATAAATTCTAAACATCAAATTAATCTTGATTATTATTTTAATAAGCTACTAACCTGTTTCTGTCAAATCCTTCTGTGGTCGCAGCTGCTGTCAAATATAAATTAAGAAAAGATTAAAATGATTTATTATGATTATGTCATAACCTCCAGTAAGAGTCTGTATTACCTAGTTTTGATTCAGTCACAGTGAAAACAGAAACCTGTGGATTTTCTAGAGACACAGGAAAAGATTAAAAAACAAATTAAGCAAGAACCCCTGCATAGATCTAATTAGTGAATTTTACCAGTGACATCAAGTTGTACAAAAGCCTGTTGATCTCCTACAGAGCAGTAGTACCAGCCAGAATCAGTCAGTCTCAGTCCAGTCATCAGCACAGTGAAGGATCTTCCCCCATCATCACTGATCTGCACTGATGAACTCTGGGATGTGTTAGTCCTCCTCACTGTGTAACAGCTCTGATCTTTATATCTGCACCACCGTTTGAGTTTATTCTGATATCCAGAACTGTAGTGACACTGAACACTGATATCACCACCTTCATGTCCAGATACACTGCTGTTCACCACAGACACATCAGGAGCTGAACACACACACAGACACACACACACACACACACACACACACACACACACACACACACACACACACACACACACACACACACACACACCAGTCATTTAGGACTGTAATTTAGTCCTAGAGGAATTAGTAGAATTTTCAGTTGAATGTGAAACACTTCTCATACCTGATTGAACTGTCAGATGAAGCTGCTCTTTCTCATCTGGTTGAAATATTCCTCCAATCTCCACAGCACACCAATAAGCTCCAGTGTCTTCATACTGAAGGTTTCTCATAGTCACAGTAAAGAAACTCTGATCTGGATGATCAAGTACCAAGACTTTTTCTTTGGTGTCATTAGCATATGCCAGAATACGGCAGTAATTGAATGCTGACCCGGCATCAAAGCACCAGTATTTCTTGTGTTCAGTGTATTTTCTGTCATAATAACATGGAATAATGAGCGATTCTCCAGTCTGAACCGTTAACACTCTGCTTGCTGATCCTGTTGTGCACTTAGGACCTATAGTTGTAGGGGGGGAAAATTTAGTTTATTTTGAGTGTGTTTTTCTGTTTGTTTTTTTTGTCAGTAGAAACGTTTACATGTACACTTTTTTTGTCATTCCGATTAAAATAATTCCGATTGAAAGATTCGGTGGGCTGTTTACACGAGACATTATCTAATTTGATATGGTGTTTACATGCTTTAAATTTTTGGACACGCTAAGTAGCCTACTTGACAACAAATACAAATCACCAGAGGAAAAAAAACGCCCATATTTGCATTAATATTTTTAATAGCTGCTTGCACTTGCTTAGAATAAATGGCTAATATTTGAATCCCTTGCGTTCGAGCACTAGTCATGTGGCCAGAACACGGAATCATACTACCGTCTTTTATCCTACCACACACAGAACCAATATACACTGAACAAAATTATAAACGCAACACTTTTGTTTTTGCCCCCATTTTTCATGAACTGAACTCAAAGATCTAAAGATTAACTAGTTGTTGGTCCACTCCTCTTCAATGGCTGTGCAAAGTTGCTGGATATTGGCAGGAACTGAAACACGCTTTCGTATATGCCGATCCAGAGCATCCCAAACATGCTCAATGGGTGACATGTCCGGTGAGTATGCTGGCCATGCAAGAACTGGGATGTTTTCAGCTTCCAGGAATTGTGTACAGATCCTTACAACATGGGGCCGTGCATTATCATGATGCAACATGAGGTGATGGTCGTGGATGAATGGCACAACAATGGGCCTCAGGATCTTGTCACGGTATCTCTGTGCATTCAAAATGCCATCAATAAAATGCACCTGTATTCGTTGACCATAACATACGCCTGCCCATACCATAACCCCACCACCACCATGGACCACTCGATCCACAACGTTGACATCAGCAAACCGTTCACCCACACGATGACATACACGCTGTCTGCCATCTGCCCTGTACAGTGAAAACCAGGATTCATGCGTGAAGAGAACACCTCTCCAAAGTGCCAGACGCCATCGAATGTGAACATTTGCCCACTCAAGTCGGTTACTACGACAAACTGCAGTCAGGTTGAGACCCCTATGAGGATGACGAGCATGCAGATGAGCTTCCCTGAGACGGTTTCTGATAGTTTGTGCAGAAATTCTTTGGTTGTGCAAACCGATTGTTGCAGCAGCTGTCCGGGTGGCTGGTCTCAGACGATCTTGGAGGTAAAGATGCTGGATGTGGAGGTCCTGGGCTAGTGTGGTTACACATGGTTTGTGGTTGTGAGGCCGGTTGGATGTACTGCCAAATTCTCTGAAACGCCTTTGGAGACGGCTTATGGTAGAGAAATGAACATTCAATTCATGGGCAACAGCTCTGGTGGACATTCCTGCAGTCAGCATTATAATTGCTTGCTCCCTCAAAACTTGCAACATCTGTGGCATTGTGCTGTGTGATAAAACTGCACATTTTAGAGTGGCCTTTTATTGTGGCCAGCCTAAGGCACACCTGTGCAATAATCATGCTGTCTAATCAGCATCTTGATATGCCACACCTGTGAGGTGGATGGAGTATCTCGGCAAAGGAGAAGTGCTCACTAACACAGATTTAGACAGATTTGTGAACAATATTTGAGAGAAATAGGCCTTTTGTGTACATAGAAAAAGTCTTAGATCTTTGAGTTCTGCTCATGAAAAATGGGGGCAAAAACAAAAGTGTTGCGTTTATAATTTTGTTCAGTGTAGCTTGATCGCCGCCAGTTGATCAACACTTATCATCAAATCACCCTAATTTCTTAATGTTAAAGCTTTAAGGGATAAAATAACTGTAGGCTACAAACCTCTGTAATGCAGCTCTGAAATGAACTGTACTCTGATATTACAAAGTTTTACTGTACTTAAATGGAACAAATAAAACAAATAAACGATTCCTTACCAAGAGTTGCTGAACAATGAATCAAAGGAGCGTTGCTTTATGAACACGGAGAGTGATCGCAACAAGATATATATAACATTTGCTTCCAAGCGTGTTTCCGTTCACTATTGTGTGAGTCCCCAACAACAGGTTGACATGCATGCAAGGTCAAAAAAACACTTTCATTGTCTCAAAATATGCATTTATTTTTTCCTTTTTTGCTCATGACTCCCAAACGGTTCGTTCAACGATTCATTTTTCCAAACCCCTTCTTTGCGTGACCCTAATCTGCGGTGATTGGTCTGATGACCCAGTCTGTTGTGATTGGTCTTCTGCGTACAGCGCATGTCAATATCGGAACGCCCATTGCCATTACTTAGCCTACAGCTCGGTGGTAAACACCCAAACAGCCATGGTATATGCATTAGCCCAGTGCAGAAACGTATTGATAAAGCACTGCAGTTTTTACACCAACGTATTCTATTCTTTATCAGAACTCCAAATAATAACAACGACAAACATTCACTATTCATCGACACATTTCTAGACAATTGCGAGCGAGCAGATATTGCTGTTAGCCGGTTAGACGGAGACCTACAAGCTGCGTGGAGCGAACACAACACACACAACTAAATACATATTTTGCATGCTACAGTACAGAGTACATGACAGCAAAAGTTTTTAAAAGAATTACTCCACTTTCAGAATAAAAATTTCCTGATAATTTACTCACCCCCATGTCATCCAAGATGTTCATGTTTCACTTTCTTCAGTCGCAAAGAATTTATCAGTCACAACTTATCTAGTAAAACCATCTGTAATTTTCTTTAAAAAAAAATTATACACTTTTTAACCCCAAATGCTCGCATACGTACTTTTTCTGTGTACAATGGTTCAAGACAGAGTATGTCTAAAAACTCCCAACACTTTTCTCCTCCAACTTCAAAATCGTACATCGTTGTTTTACCTTTTTTGTTTGTTTTTTTTTGTAAAGGGTGACCCTCCTTGCATGTTCACTTTGTAAACACTGGGTCAGTGATTCTGCAGCGATGTAGGATGATTTTGAAGTTGGAGGAGAAAATGAGTTGGGAGTTTTTCGACATACCCTAACTGTACCCTAATGGATTTACCCTCACAGTGCAGAGCACAGCGTCTTCTCCACAGGAATCCGCTATGGTGTTTGAGGGAGGGGAGGTTCAAGTTCTCTTTCATGATCTCGTGTTTGAGATCCACCTATGGGAAGGGCATCCACACCTGACCTCTGCAGAAGCATCCAATTGCACCAAGTCCGGCTTGACAGACAGGAGCGCGTGTCCAATGGCAGGTAAGGGGCCACCCCTTAACCGAGCACATAAAGGCACTGCATGCGCTACCTTTCCTCAGTTGAAATTTGCTTCTCGCGACCTCTGAATTTTACTCACAGCTCGTTGGTTTTGACTTCACTCAACCGTCTACAGAAGGACACATCTCTGGATCAGCCTCCGCCAGGCGTGCTTGTCAATTTACGAGGTCAACTGTTTTTATTCTGCAAGTCGCCCACGCTCACACTATTACTTGGCTGCCTGCCTCTTACCTGTCCTTTTCCATTGTCCGTTGTTATTGGCGCTTTCCAAACCAAGTTCGGTTACCACTGTGGACAACCTGTCGTGAGCCTGCCCAGCCGCGTGCGGCGCCCTCATCACTGCTTCGGATCCCCATCCCCTTTTTTGCGTTGTTTGCCTGGGTCTTCAACACGCTCAGGAAGCAATCGATTTAAATAAATATTTAAATAATAGTCGTGGCTCAAGGTGGCCGACACACAGGCATATTTTGCCGGCCGGTCCCCATTTCATTAACGGGCCGCCCGGCTCCGGGGGATGCAGACAATAAAGGCCTTCTCTACGACTCGATGGATGTATGGCTAATGCTTCATCGGTCCTCGCCTCAGTATTGAATGGCCAGCACCTCTCATGTGTCGGACCAGGAAAAGGACTAGTTTTCTCTGCATGTGCGAAACACATGTGCATTACCATCATATGGATCGTTTTTCTGCGTCCATTCATCAGGCCTCTTATTAAGCCCCAGCTTTGGCGGTAAGAGCCCTCAGCCCTCGGCTAAAGAGTGAATGTGAGCAAGAGCGACTTCACTCCTGCACAGAATGTGACATTTCTGTGTCTGGAGCTGAATTTCAGTACAACGTGTATACGCCTGTCGCAAGAGCGTTTTCTCTTCTTCATGAATTGCCTCTCGCAATTCAGGGAAGGAGTGAGCGTGCAGTTTCACACATGTCTCAGAACAAGGGTTCTTATGGCTTCAGCTGTCCATGTCCTACCTCTGGGCCATCTGGAAGTGAGGGTGTTCATGAAGTGGGTTTTATCTCCTCATTTCAGCCCATTATGTGATCTCTGCCGCTCTGGCACAGTGATGCGCTTGTGCACAGCAGCGCTGCATCACTGAGTGTTACGCTCATGGGACCCACTGGGGGCCATCATGTTGTGGAAAGTGCAAACGACAGATGCGTCCTTAACAGGATGGGGAACCATCCAGGAGAGCAGAACATTGAACTGTGTGTGGTTGAGCACACTCTGCTCCACCCACATAAATTTTTTGAAGCTCCTCACAGTTCGGAAGGCTCTAAAACATGTTCTGCCCTGCCTGCAAGGACTTCACATGCTGGTGCATTGTGACAACACCACAGTCATATGAACCACCAGGGGGGATGTTCTCCTCCAAGCTTCATGCACAGCTCACAGGCTGTTAGTATGGAGCAGACGGCTCTTTCTGTCCTTACGGACAAGACATGTCCTGGGCATTCTGAACAGGGGCGCAGTCCTTTTGTCATGGTGGAACCCACTCTACGGAGAATGGCGCCTGCAACCCTCAGATAGCGGAACTGCTATGAAAGAGGTTTGGTCAGGCGAAAACGAAAAACAACAGAGTTCAGCGCTGATTTTGATTTTGAACGCCAACATTTACCCCAGGAATAAAGTAATAAATTTGTCAAATTGTTGTTATGTTGCTACATGGGCGTAACCACCATATACTATGACCACCCCCCTCGATTGTACACTTGGTTGAGCCCGTAAACGCTGGTTTGCGGCATCGTTTGAAAAAAAACGCTCAGTCCGACTGTCACTGGTGCTTAAATGAAATGAAGGTAGGAGCTAAAAGAAAGAAGCAGGACGAACAGGCGGACATTCGCCTTTTTTTTCAGACGGTAAGCAAGTAGACAGTGGTGGTGGTGGGGGGGTGGTCACATTTGGACCCCCCCAATATCTATACCATGGTTACGCCCTTGTGTTGCTAGAATTTCCTTTATAAAGCTTGCAGAAGCCCTGAAAATGCTGCTTCCTTTTTCATCACAAGGGCTACCAGTGGCAGTGCACCTCTAACTACTGATACTGAACTTAACGCATCACAATACCCTGTGAACTGTGCCCACACACACACCTACATATTAGCTAACTTACACAAGCTTAAACAATAGCATTATGAGAACATGAACTGATTTGCAGAGTCTAAGCAGGGCTGTTCTTCAGTACCCTGGCATTGTGCACAGACCTGGGATACCCAAGAAAGATAGAGGAACTTCCCCTGGCGGTCAGAGACGGCCTGCAGCTGAACAGAACAAAACCATTTCCTGTCGAAATAGTGTTGGGCGTTGCTGGTGGTTCAATTCGGATGTGACACTATTGTTCTAGCTACCACATAGACAGCGGCAGACCCACCTAGCTGTAAAATCTGCTCCCACTGCCACCAGGTCATCAGCAGTGGGAAAAGCGATCAACCTCCTCAAAATCCTGATGACTGCCCTGCTTGTTCTGAGCACAATGTCATGCTCAGGGGACTTGGGATGTCGAAGGCCACCCTGTATGATGATGATGATGTGTGTGTGTGTGTGTGTGTGTGTGTTTATTCATTTTTTCATGTTCCTTTTGTTTCTCCTGTGTATTTTTACTTGCATTCATTTATTACAATAAATTACTTCCTTGCTCAAAATAAGCCTCTGTCATTCTGTTCACAGCTGTGGCTCAATACTTCAGATAAAGAGCTGAACAGTGCCCTGTGTCCTCTTGCACTTCTCACACGAGTCCCGTGGTGGATTAGCATCAATACCCTTACCGATCTATTAGTAAGGGTGGAGAAGCTCATAGCCTAAGTTGCTTGAAGTCCAGTGTTAAGTTTCCACAGTCTGTGATGATTTGGGGTGCAATGTCATCTGCTGGTGTTGGTCCATTGTGTATTTTGAAAACCAAAGTCACTGCACCCGTTTACCAAGAAATTTTGGAGCACTTCATGCTTCCTTCTGCTGACCAGCTTTTTAAAGATGCTGATTTCATTTTCCAGCAGGATTTGGCACCTGCCCACACTGCCAAAAGCACCAAAAGTTGGTTAAATGGCCATGGTGTTGGTGTGCTTGACTGGCCAGCAAACTCACCAGACCTGAACTCCATAGAGAATCTATGAGGTATTGTCAAGAGAAAAATGAAAAACAAGAGACCAAAAAATGCAGATGAGCTGAAGGCCACTGTCAAAGAAACCTGGGCTTCATACCACCTCAGCAGTGCCACAAACTGATCACCTCCATGCCACGCCGAATTGAGGCAGTAATTAAAGCAAAAGGAGCCCCTGCCAAGTATTGAGTACATATACAGTAAATGAACATACTTTCCAGAAGGCCAACAATTCAATAAAAAAGTTTTTTTTTTAAATTGGTCTTATGAAGTATTCTGATTTGTTGAAATAGTGAATTGGTGGGTTTTGGTTAAATGTGAGCCTAAATCATCACAATTAATAGAACCAAAGACTTAAACTACTTCAGTCTGTGTGCATTGAATTTATTTAATACACGAGTTTCACAATTTGAGTTGAATTACTGAAATAAATGAACTTTTCCACAACATTCTAATTTATTGAGATGCCCCTGTATTGTATTCAATCCATTTTGTCAACTTGTTTTTTTTTTTTTCAGTTAGCACAGGTTTTGCATTTCTTTTTGGACTGAACTGATCATAAGCCTCATTGATCTGAGTTTACGCACTTCAGATTTTAAATGCAAGAAAAAACAGGTAAACTATGAAGGTAAAAATTTTACCTTCATAGTGTTCACTCAAAAACTGAGGTGAATGTTGTTATATTGTGTGAGCAAAGTCAATAGGTTGTAGCCCAATGCGATAACATTAACTAACATTTTCAAGAAAAAGTGTCAAAACGACCACAAAATAAAATTCACTGGCATGACAACTTAAATTCTTCATTAATAAAGTCTGTAATTATAAAAGAATTATCAGGACACTATTTAAAATAGTTTTAGACACAGTATAGCATCTCGCATAGCAGAACATGTCAACTAACCATATGAATAAACTGAATTATAAACAGAAACACTTGCCTGTTATGAGCCAAAGAAAAAGCACAATGAACTTTTTCAAACTGACAGTCCTTTTGTCAAAAAGTTTCAATGTTTGTTCTCTCCGCGTCTTCATCATGTACATTTTCTTTGCGTTAAGACTAAACAGCTTATCACCCAAAGGAGACACATATGATCTTAAATTAACACTGTCTAACCCTCTCACTTCCTGCATCCGTGTTTTTCGGTTGCTTATGTCACAAAAACTTAATTTACAATAAAATGTCATAATGCTTGATTGAAAATGCTGCAAAAAATCACAAGTTACAAATGCATCACTTAGTCTAGACATTTAAGATTACTGTGATAAAAATTATTTATTTTATGTACAATTCAGTCGACCCTCTTGAGGTTTCTGGGTATTAACCCTGTTCCGTTTTCTAGTTCTCATTTTACAATTACAGAACGACTGGAGTGGGTCACTGCTGAAGTGAGTTACATTTATTTATATGCAGTAGGTGACAACCTCAAATAATGATGTAAATAGGACTTGAAACAGGATGTGAATAAAGCACTATTTCTGCACAGAGGTTAATACTGGACAAAAGCTTTTCATCATTTATATGCTGATAAAACACATGACGAGACAAAATAGTCTCTATTATTATAAAAAGTGAGTGCTTCAGTATGTTTTTGTAAACATTCACACATCTTTCACACATTTTCTGCACTGTTAGAATAACCGCTGCTCATAAAAACATGCGGTTACACTTTACTTGAAGGGGTGTGCATAAGACTGACATGACATGTCATGAATATGAAGGTTTTTTTATGCATGTTTATGACAACTGTCATTAAGTGTCATTCGCTCAAAAAATGACATAACTGAGCGAATGACACTTAATGACAGTTGTCATAAACATGCATAAATCCGGGTGTGTGTTCACTACAGTGTGTGTGTGCACTTGGATGGTTTAAATGCAGTGAACAAATTCCGAGTATGGGTCACATCTCATTCCTTCCTTCCTTATACGGCACAGTTCACTCATAAGGCTTGTGCTTACAGACAGAGAAATACATGACATGAAATATGCATTAAAATGAAAGATGATCTTCCATTTAACTGTTACATGTGAAGGAATGTCAAATATTCCCCCCAGCCTCCAGTTTCTTCAGTCTGCGGGACTCTCTTAGACTTTATAGTGAGACTTAAAGAGTTAAAGTGTCCATCAGTTCCCTTTAAGATAATCTCCTTCAGCATCATGAATGTCCATGAGTTTGGTGTTTCCCATCATGAAGCTCTTCCGTTAGAGAACCTGGGCCTGAGCTGGAGCGTTCAGGAAAATCACTGAGGCGTTCTTATAGTCTCCTTCTCTCCAAGGACACATCTGAAAATGAGTAAAACAATATCAAATACAGCAGAAAAACATTTCATCACAGTTATCATTGTGAGCTGTGGACCAGCGTAAAGTTTTGCCTAGCACTTCATTGTGTCATTTCTTGTTATTTATACTTTAAAATATCAGTTTCAAAATCATTCTGATGGCACACTGACTTCTAACAAGGCGATCGGCTTCTTTTTCTTTCACAAACATCTGTTCTGGGAGTGTGTATGTTTGATGAGTGGGTACGAAATTCCGTGAAAAAGACGGATTACTTTACGGCAGCAACAAATGCGTGTGAACAGCGAATTACGGAAGTGCTATATTTCCACAGTGAATTCATTCACTTAATTGTAGGGAGCGCTAAAGTCGCAAAAATACATGAAACTACATGCAGTTACTTTAAGGATTTGAAGGTTTAATCAGTGCCGTGTTAATGGACAACATGGGCTGCAGCCCAGGGCCCCGAACACTAGGGGGCCCCTCGAGACAATTCTCTTTTGCGTTGGGTTGCCAACCGTTCCGTATAATACGGAATCGTTCTGTATTAAAGGCATCAGAGAAGCGTTTCCGTATGGAAGCTATACTGAACGCAGTTCATCCTGTATTTGCAGGCATATGCCGTAGGACCACCTAGACCATACAAATGTGACCCTGGACCACAAAGCCAGTCTTAAGTGTCAATATTTCTAAATTGAGATTTATACATCTTCTGAAAGCTGAATAAATAAGCTTTCCGTTGATGCATGGTTTGTTAGGATCGGACAATATTTGGCCGGGATACAACTATATGAATATCTGCAATCTGAGGGTGCAAAAAAAAATCATTTACGGCAAGAAATGTACAAAATATCTTCATGGAACATGATCTTTACTTAATATCCTAATGATTTTTGGCATAAAATAAAAATGGATAATTTTGACTCATACAAAGGCCCCGCAAAGGCTTAATGCGGCACTGGGTTCAATGTCAACAGTGTACAGGTGCTGGTCATATAATTAGAATATCAACAAAAAGTTGATTCATTTCACTAATTCCATTCAAAAAGTGAAACTTTTATATTATATTATATTATATTATATTATATTATATTATATTATATTATATTATATTATATTATATTATATTATATTATATTATATTATATTATATTATATTCATTCATTACACACAGACTGATATATTTCAAATGTTTATTTCTTTTAATTTTGATGATTATAACTGACAACTAAGGAAAATCCCAAATTCAGTATCTCAGAAAATTAGAATATTTACATTTGAGTTTCAATTAATGACCATCCCTACAGTATAAATTGCGGGTATCTCTTGTTCTTTGAAACCACAATAATGGAGAAGACTGCTGACTTGGCAATGATCCAGAAGACGAACATTGATGCCCTCCACAAAGAGGGTAAGTCACAGAGGGTCATTACTGAAAGGTGTGGCTGTTCACAGAGTGCTGTATCAAAGCATATTAAATGCAAAGTTGACTGGAAGGAAGAATTTGGGTAGGAAAAGGTGCACAAGCAACAGGAATGACTACAAGCTTGAGAATACAGTCAAGCAAAGCTGATTCAAACACTTGTGAGAGCTTCACAAGGAGTGGACTGAAGCTGGAGTCAGTGCATCAAAGTCACCACGCTCAGACATCTTCAGGAAAATGGCTACCAAGCCACTTCTGAACCAGAGACAACGTCAGAAGCATCTTACCTGGGCTGTGGAGAAAAATAACTGGACTGTTGCTCAGTGGTCCAAAGTCCTCTTTTCAGATGAAAGTAAATTTTGCATTTCATTTGGAAATCAAGGTCCCAGAGTCTGGAGGAAGAGTGGAGAGGCACAGAATCCATGTTGCTTGAAGTCCAGTGTGAAGTTTCCACAGTCTGTGATGATTTGGGCTGCCATGTCATCTGCTGGTGTTGGTCCACTGTGTTTTCTGATGTCCAAAGTCAACGCAGCCATCTACCAGGAAATTTTAGAGCACTTCATGCTTCCTTCTGCTGACAAGCTTTATGGAGATGCTGATTTCATTTTCCAGTAGGACTTGGCATTTGCCCACACTGCCAAAGGTACCAAAAGCTGGTTTAATGACCATGGTGTTACTGTGCTTGATTGGCCAGCAAACTCACCAGACCTGAACCCCATAGAAAATCTATGGGGTATTGTGAAGAGGAAGATGCGATATGCCAGAACCAACAATGCAGAAGAGCTGAAGGCCACTATCAGAGCAACCTGGGCTCTCATAACACCTGAGCAGTGCCACAGACTGATCGACTCCATGCCACGCTGCATTGCTGCAGTAATTCAGGCAAAAGGAGCCCCAACTAAGTATTGAGTGCTGTACATGCTCATACTTTTCATGTTCATACTTTTCAGTTGGCCAAGATTTCTAAAAATCCTTTCTTTGTATTGGTCTTAAGTAAAATTCAAATTTTCTGAGATACTGAATTTGGGATTTTCCTTAGTTGTCAGTTATAATCATCAAAATGAAAAGAAATAAACATTTGAAATATATCAGTCTGTGTGTGTGTGTAATGAATGAATATAATATACAAGTTTCACTTTTTGAATGGAATTAGTTAAATAAATCAACGTTTTGATGATATTCTAATTATATAACCAGCACCTGTATTTTCATTCTGGGAAAAAGCATAATATCTCACTTTTTACTTATTTCCAATTGAAGAATTCAAGGCAGTTCTTTCAATGAACCAGTTAAATTGGCTCACAAATTACATTAAATGCTTCATTCATTAATTAAACTTCCCCCAATTGTGATCAAACTGCAATAAGGGGGAAATACCATTTAGTAATTTACATATTTCAAATGCTTCATTTACTCGTCCCAAATTTTTTGAGTAATTTACACCAATAATACTAAAAAAGAAAAGGAATGTACATTAAGAAAGTAAATAGAGTATTGTTTTATTTAAAGCTGACTGTAAGGTAACAGAGACAAAAATGCACTGACTGTAAGATTATCGTTCATTTCATTTGTCCCTCGATGTATCTGCTTTTTCTCTGCAAAATGGAGAAGAAAAATTACAGAACGCATCCTTTTTTTAATAAAGCTAAATGAGGTTAAATTAAGGTAAACAAATGCTTTTTATATATCTAAAATGAACAAAGAGACTTTAATGGTTCCAGACTAGTTTATGAATAACTAACAACTCGTCCATTAATTCAATGAATTTATAAGACAGTAAAAAACTACAAATAACTTACTATACAGTTGCCGTAACTTCCAAAGTGCCAAAAACACAGTCATGAGCAGCAGCAAGACCCCACACACCACAAGAGGAAACTCCCAAACAGGACGACTGAAACGGATATGTTTGTTTATATACGACTCAGCGGATTGCTAAAATGTTTTTATCCATTCACGAGAAACGAATATAGGGAAGTGTGCTGGTGTAGAGCAGAAGGTCACCTGTGAGGGTCATTTGAGCTCATTACAGATGGACTTCTGACTGTTGTCCTCAGATTCTGGAGGGGAGACGCTGTGCTCACTGGCATTAGGACAGAAATCAAATGCAATATGAGCAGAGATTATTTATACAAAATATCAGTGATGCAATGTGGCAGTAGCTACATCAGAAACCTGTTTCAATAGGTTTCTCTTTATTTGCATAGGTAAACACCACTCACATTTCTACTGATTATGTAAGAATGTAGTTTGTGGTGTCAGCTGTAGTCTCTGTGTGACATACGTGTTGTGGTTTGTGCTGTGACTGACACATGAACAGCCACCTGCTGCTGACCGGCTCCACACCAGTACCAGCCCGAGTCTTTCATCTCCAGCTGCTGTATCGTCACAGTGAACATGCTGTTCCTGTCATCGTGGATGAAGACTTTCCTGCTGCTGAACGTTCCTTCAGAGTCTGTCACCACGCAGGAGTTCCAGTTCCCACTGCGACACCACCGCTTCTCACTGGACCTGCAGGGAAATCAAGGATGCGATGCAAGGATTTATTAGCTAAAAAAAGTCATTACGCATGTTGTATAAACACTTTATATATTAATGTTAAATAAGTCACAGGTTATGTGATATTCATATATCTTGCACTTCTTAGATGAGTCTGTGAAAGATGTACAGTAGGTTACCTGAGGTTTATACTGTAGAGACATTCAACGGTGACGCTGCTGCCTTCATCTGCACTCAGCATACTGCTCGCCGCTGACATACCTGCAGCACAACAACCGTCAGTCACACTCACTACAACACCTTCACTAATAAATGCCAATATTAACCAATATTACTAACAGATACTGTAAGCAGATATAGCCACATTCCAAAAGGAATATATAATATAAAAATTTGCTTAACTGTCATGAAAACAACAATGATATAAAGTATAATATAAATATAAAATATGATATAAAGATATTAAATATTTTATTATTTTTAATATTATTATTAGGTATAATGAAATAAAATAAGCAATTATAAATATATAAAACATTTAAAACTATATTTATTTAATCTATACAATTATTTAAATAAATAAATAAATTATAGAAAATTCCCCTACTCCACCAGAATCTCAAAATAACATTTTTTTTTGTAATTTTGAATCAGCATACATTAAAGGACGTACAAGAAATAGCAGAATAATGCATACTTTTTTTTTTTTTTAAGTATAAGTACTAATATTTATTTATTTGATTTTTCATTACAGATGTAGGAATTAGATTGTTCTGCATTATAGTAATACAAATAAATAGGGGGCAAAATGTCATGAAATCAATAACAACAACAATTCTAAACTCTTAACATTCTTAAAAAGATTTTACTTTCTTTTTGAAACGAATATGAAATATGACCTGAACATTTTTTTTATTATTATTTCTTTTTTGTTGATTTCACAGCCATAGCATCAAAATAATCATCAGTAATAGACAAATATTTATATAATATTAGTGCAATTCTAATAGCATGTTTTTACCATTGTTTCCTTTGCCAATTAATTAATTATTTTTGTAATGATGCAAGTTTAATTATTGTGTGTTTATGTATTTTCTGACTTATGTTTCTAACATACATATATATATTTCCCCCTTACCGTGAATGACGCTGATATAAAGGGAGGCAGTGCTGTCAGACACCCACATCCCCCCGACCTCCACCCCGCACCAGTACCAGCCCGAGTCCTCCTCCGTCAGGTTGCGCATGCTGACGGTGAACACGTGCTGAGTGGGGTCATCCGCGATCGTCACCCTTCCCTTCCCGTTAGGGGCTGAGTCCGGGTCATCGGTGCGCGCGAGGCTCGTGCAGAACTCCCTCATCCGGCCCTGACACCAGTACTTCACGTGACTGATGTACTGCGGGTTATAGTGACACGGGACAGTGACGGACCGACCCTCCAGCACAGACACATCTCCTACAGTACTCACTGTGCAGAGACAACCTGAAAGATACCGAACACTTCAGTGTGCACTCAAGTCTAGATTTAACCATTAACAATATTATTATTCTGGAGGCGTGGGTTGTGAATTTGCATCCTTCTAGCAGAAACAACAGTTTCAGAGTTAAGCAATCTTCTTGCAAATACCAGCTGTTGGAAAATAACTTCTAGGAGACAAATTTAGCAAACATCCTTGCATATAAAATGAATACATTTCCATAAAGAGAATAACAAAATGTAGTATATCTTTTATATGTCAAATGAAGGAAATATACTACCTCAATGGAATACGAGTACAATAAATGACTATAAATGCATAATATATGAGTATATGAGTAACATATTGCTGTAATATGAATATAATGTAATAAAACCATAAAAGAATAAGTCATAATGCATACTATGAATGAATATGAAAAAAGAAAACTTAACCATATTGGAAATTCTGATACACCGTATACATAAACAGCAATAAATTGTAACAGTGAGCTCCATGGTAATCAGTTCTGCAGCATTCAAATATATACTGAAATACATATCATAACTTCAGTTATAATTGTTTTGATCAATGATCAACTTTTATTTATTTGTTTGTTTGTTTTTGGCAATGGAGGATCACACACACTGCCTGAAAATAAAACATTTGTTCATTATAACATTAATCATAATGCCAGAATCCTTCTGGTTTCATTTACACTCATAATAGCAAAAATAAATAAAAATAATAATAAATAAAACAAAATATATAATATGATAAAATAAAGTAAAACAGTAAATAGTCACAACACATTTATCACAACTGAAATAGAATAAAGTGTCTTTATAAGCTAAAACTCATAGATGTTTTGCTTATTGAAATTATTGACAATTAAACAATGTGTGTTTGTGCATGAAATGGCCGACTGCGTCACTGTGCCCAACAGGCCT